>CAEGAG010005593.1:0-15942 GCA_903067065.1 Brachyrhaphis terrabensis | reverse complement strand
AGAGGGAGACTCTCCCTCCTGTTTGAATGCATGCTGTGAACTGGAATGAAATGTTTGAAGAACTGCATGAAGAGAAATGAAAAATCAGAGCGCTACAATTTCTGGATTCTGTCTGATTTTTCATCACAAACCAACACCGGACTTTAAGTTATCACCCTGCCGTCTCTATACAAAGCCTTTCTGTACCATCATAGGTATTCCTATTTACAAAAATTGAAAAATATTGTTTACAATAAAGTTTGGACCTGGTGCTTAAATTTAAAGATAAAGACAACCAGAGGAAATGCCCACATACCAGTTCAAAATCATGGCTAACAGTTTTGGTGAGTTTTTTAATGTGCACACCCTCAGTGGTAGAACGTAAAGCCGACTGGCTTTCACAGAAAGCTCTACAACTCTGCTTTTATGACTGGAATAAAGAGCAAACTGTACCCAGCTTTTCTTCTTAACACATCAGAACATCATCTGGGCTCATAAGTGCTTCTTGAGCCTCAGAGTAGCTTTAGCACAAGTATACAGGAAGTTATACCCTCACTTGAGATCTACAATCCGAAGGTAAGCCTTTACGAGCCCAGAGGACTGTTTACTGTTTAAGAGCTGGAGAACAAAGGCCTGAAGCCGTGCCGTTTCCCGAGCCGTTAAAGAAACGAAACTGGTGAAATGAAGTTATCCAGCGGCTTCAAAATGTGAATAAATTCTTAATTTCTAAGTCAGTAATAACTGCTTTCTCTAGCAAAAACAAAGCAACACATTTTTGTGTCTGTTTTTGTTTATATCTGCGTACGTATCTGCGGCGGGGGCACCGACAGACGGACTTTAATCTCGAATTTCACACGGCCGAGGGAAAAAAAACCCAACAAACATCAAAGCGGAACGGCCTGGAGGATGGAAGCAGAGAGAGAAGAAGAAGAAAAGCCCGGAGACGTAAAGAAACGGCAGCATTTACATGAGGAGAGGCGGCGGCGGCGGCGGCGGCGGGCGGAGGGAGAACATGCAATATTTAAAAGGTTGGAGACGGAGGCAGCTTCAGCTACACAAACTCATTTGATCTGCAACTATTATTCCAAGGGCGTATCAAGGTAAATAATATCAATGCAGCAGAGGAGGTTTGAAGTGAGGGAAAACACGTCGACTGCTGTTGTATTTAGTCCAGACTTTAAGAAGTGTCAGAGCCCAATAATTCAACATACAGGAAAAGTCTTTATTATTATTATTATTGTTATTATTTGCTCCCCATTGTGACACACTGTTATCAGAACAATGTTACTTTTTAATCAGCGGCCATGAAAACCTTATCACTTCTAAAACACATCAACAAGCAAAATATATTTTCAAAGCCTAGACAGCACATTATATGAACTATTCAGAGATATCTAATCATAGACTTGGCATACACAGTTTTATTGTAATAACGTCTCTATTCTGATATGTATTCATTTTCTGCACTTTTTCTATTTGAGCTGTGGAGAAAAAAAAAAATCTATTTCCCAGAAAAATCAGGAATTGTTCAATGGTATCAAATATGAGCTGAACAGATATCCGTGTTCTGTGCTGCTGCCATTGATCGGGCCTGTTGACTAGAAGTCCTGTAGTGATCGATCCCTCTCAATCTCAGCAGCCACTTTGGAGGCGGCACATGCTGACCTGCGCTCACCTTAGCACCGGCTTTCAACATGGATTCACCATCGATTCACCCCTGTTTGAATCTCAGCCTGATGAACAGATTTCGAGTTAATTACAGCCCAAAAAGCAGGAGGTGTCTGCTCTAGAGCCTGATTCAAAGGAAAAGTCAAAGAATTAAAATACAGCAGTGGTTTTCTTTCAGTCTTATCCTGGAACAAAATCCACTCTGTGACTTGCAGTCACTTGTGCATGTTAAGAATGATCTGAAAAAAAAATTACTAAATGGATTAATGTAATAATCATACATTAATGTGCACCCACATAATCCTGTTTGTTGCCATGGGTTTGAGAGTGTGTGTGATTTGCGAGGTGTTTACCTGGATGAGCCTCAACTTTCTAGCTTTATGACATAATGATGTATTTTTACAACAACAAAAATCAGAAAAATTGGCTCTTTTATTGAAGTGTTATTTCCCATGAATGTAGGAACTTTAAAATGTTCATGCCAGAAAAACTTGAACATTTGATCATTAATCAAATATGGCCGCCATGCGTATAATGCACTCTGTAGCTGAAAGTGCCAAAATGAAATCTTTCTTTGTATTTCTGACGGTTTGGGTCTATTGGTTACACCTATAGTTTAGTATTACATTTATCTATGAACATTAAAGGTGTAACGATACCTAAAACTCACAAGACGAGGCATGATATTGCATTGAAGAGAACAAGACGGGACGAGATGTCTGTCTTTTTAGGATTTTTTTTATCTCTTCAGAACTTGTACTGCATAGTCTGCAGTACAACATTTACCAGTTACTACTGACAGCATCCTCTGTGATTGTGATGGATCTCCACGTACTGCTAGAAGTCCCACGATTGGCTATTACGGTGCTGGTTTCTGCTTCTTTCAGTGTCTGAACAACTTGCAGTGCTAAAATATTGTTTGTGTCTTATCTGTTGGTCTGTTCCCATTAATCGTTCCTACTGGAAACCTAAAATGCTGCCAAGCAAATGATTTCAGAGTAGTTTGGGCAACTTCTACTAAAACATCATCAGGCAAATGGTTATTGCTAACAAGATAGCATTTACCTCAACAAGAAATACTGTCATGTTTTAATATCATGAGTCTGGTTACAATGAGCATTTTCCATTTGTGTTTAAAACATGAATAAAAACATAATTTCCTATTGTTTATAAAAGTGAGCTTGGCAATAGCTGGAACATGTTTGGGGTATGATGTCGTATGGGTTACAGCTTCAGAGGCTAATACAGCACAATATTATTATACACGATAATTTTTCATGTGTACACAAACTATATTGTATATAGCACAATAAAATAATGTATTCCTTTATAACCTTTTTAGATGTTCAGAAAAAGTATTGGAACTCAGATAAAAATAGTAGTCAGTCAGTAAGAGACAACACTGCTGATTTGATAATTAGGTATTTATATCTCTGGAATCAGGGTTGACCTTTCCTGTTGTACAAGTCTAAGGTCAGGAGAAAGGAAGCTTAAATATCTGCAGACCCCACACATCCTGGACACAAACCGTTTAAACTGTAACCTTCAGCTTGGCACTATTTGCAAAAACTAGCAACCACAGGGACAGTTTCTTCCCCCAGACTGGCTCTATGATGAATGCAATGAAGACCTTTCAGCCTGACCAGTCGAGCTTTTCAGGTGTCACTGACTTCCTGTTGGGGTGGAGTTTCAGAAAGAGCAGGAGTTTCTTAAAGAGACAGAGGCCCAACTTCAAGGCATTGAAATACAAAGTCAAATTTCTTTTAAGTCATATTTGATACATACAGCATATTTAGAAAAACTATAGTTAACATTATTTGATTGTGCTATAAAATGTCATTATATGCCTGTAAAATAGATAATACTACCACTTTAATGACTGAACAATTTGCTTTTAGGTGGTTTTATCAGTACATTTTTCAACAATTTGAAGACATTTGTGATCTAGATATGGCCCAAAATAAAACCCTGCAGTAGAGGAACCTAATAGTACCCAGCAATGGGAGGATTATGTCTCTGTTAAATCGAGTCAGATAATTGTTAGCTATACAGCAATGATTCCAGCTGAAGATGTCCCTTATGAACATGACTAAACAGCATGGCAATGGTGAAGTAAAGATGAGTTCATATGTGACTCACAATCGTAAAGCAAACAAGCAAACACCATCACAACAGGGCAATGTAACATCTTCAGCAAAAGTTGTCCCTTATTCACAAGTTCATCACTGCTTTAGCATTTCGCCTCAGTCTAATTTCATTGCTGAGCTAAGCAGTCTTATGGTCTGTTAGAGACACATTGATTTGTACTCTGGAGCTGAAATTGACTCGTCTCCTAGCCACAGATCACTACATCCTCCTTTGTATGCATTCTTAATCAAATAAGCTGTTCTTTCTCTATTAACTCGGACAAGCTTACTTCAGATAAGCCTGTGTCTATAAGCCACTTCAGAGTGGGAATCAACCCCTGGAGGTGATGAGAGTTGACTCCGGCAGGCCGACATGTGAGCTTTGGGTCGCCGTGTTATTGTCTGAGGCTGCGCCTGGGGCTCCGCCGACAATCGCTTCCTCTAATGGAAAACTATTGTCTGCCTTTGAGAACTTACAAGTGTGTGGAATAGGGATGAGTCCGTCTGGACTTACGGAGCTCGCTCTGTATCGGCGGAAAAGCTATTTCAGAATTGGAATATGCACCGAAGTGGAGCGTGATTAAGCGATGCATCTGGAACGGAATGCTGTCTGTGAGGACGAGAAGGAGTCTCAAACATCGTGGTGACACAGTAGAAAAGAAAACAGTTAGCTAGTCTGGCAGCTGAACTTTAGCTCAAAAATGTCTAAAACTGTCACAGAAAGGCACTTTTTGAGTTGTTAATTCACTCGGGCACACCGGATTGAAATTATTGACAACAATGAGAGAAAAACAGAAATCCCTTTAGGATGACGACGTTCCTCTCTTGGCACACTGCATTATTCATGAACTCATCCATCCAGGCAGGCAACGTCTACCAGAAAAGTTTCACACATCTTCTCTACCGCAAACGGGAGAGGCGGGTTCAGGCTCGCAGTCGAGCCAGAACAGTTCTGCGTGCGTGAAGAAGTTACGGAGAGTCAATGATGCTCTGAAAGAATTTTTCTTCTCGGAGTCCCGGAGGACGCTGAAGTCCATTCACGGCTTCTTAGTTTTTGCTCTTTTCTCCGGAGAACGACGAGGTGTGATGCATGTGATGTAGCTTCCAACCCTGTTTCCTGCGTCTCCAAACAAGTCAGTTTCCATCTTTTTTCAAAGCCATGAAGTAATGACCACAGTCCACAATGTAAATGTAAAAAAAAACAAATGGTCAAACAAAGATCTTCTGTGCATTTGGACGCCGATTCGATCGGACAATGCTTCTAGAAAGACGCGTCCATTGTTCTCTAATCCTGTGAAGACAAAACAAAGAGAGAGAATGTTGAGACTTTTTTCATGTTTTTAGCTAATGCAATCAGTCAGGCATTGCATTTCTTCACTTAATGCAAGTGGAGGGTGTCATCTTCACAACATTGGAGACCCTGTTGTGGTTCAGATAACACAGAATGTTCTCACACAGTAATTGCATTTGCACAAAGAGGCAGAGAGTCCAGAATCCCCCTGAGGACATTGTGGAAAGCTACTGTGGGGGGGATGAAGGTCGAGCTTCGGAAGGATTTCGAAAATTGTGGGAAAATATTTCTAAGCTTTAAACATCCATTTGGAAAAAGCCAGGTCGCCTCAAAGTCACATTAATATTTGATTTGTTGTATTTAGCACTCTTAAGTTTGCTAAATGGAATATATCACTGTATTAGATCCTTATCTGCGATCTTTTACAAACGTACTTTAAACTGTTTATTGCAACAACAAAAAAAAAAGAAAATCCTCCCTTTTTTCCTTGATTAAACTCTATATAGATTATATTAAATCTCTGGGTGACGGTTGAAGTTATAGCTCATTTCATCTCTGAAACTTTTAAAGGAGTCTTACTTTGAAGATCAAAACATGATATTTTTTACCTTCATTTCACACCAATTTAACTTCCAGTACATCATCAAAAGAAGTTAACATGAAGTGCACAGGAACAAAATGTCCGTGGTCTCGCTCCGACGTGCATCCTGTTTAAGTTCCAAAGAACTGCCTCGATTTTCTCCATAGTATGTCTTTAAAGGGATAGTTTGGATATTTTAAAATGAGGTCCATCAAAGTTAGTATCAATAAAAGCTTATATGTAGAAGAACAGATGTCATTTCTGTGTTAAAATTTGTCGAATTTGTATTATATTATGACACTGCATCCCATGGAGGTGATCATCTGATTAGCTCAGGTTTGTTTGTGTTTGCTGTAGTGGTGCAGCGTTACTAAATACATTTATAATTCAGTACATTTAAACATTTAAACAAAATAAAACATTTTAAATCAGTTCAACTGTTTTCTGTATCTGATCTATGTCGGCTGATACTAAACCTCAGATATCAGTATCGGAAGTGAAAAAAGTGGATTGGTGCATCCATTTTTTTTTTTTTTTATCATTTTTCTGCTGACTGGTTAGAAGTACAGAACAGCTCTGTAACCAAATAAGGAACTATTGAGGACAGTAAGCTCACAGAACCTTCTTTTACCAAAGGGTAATTAATTTGATTTATTAATTTTTTTTTTCTTTTCATACTGTAACACAGAAACACTGTGCTAGATTAGCTAGAAGGTGTTAAATCACCAAAGTTTATACCAGCCCAAACCCACAAATGATGCACAGTGCAGCTAACAACGCACCTTCAGCAGTAGGAATGTGTTTGGTCAGTCAGCGGTGTTCAGCTGTGACCTCAGCCTGGAAGGAAAAACATAAACACCATGAGCAATATCGTTTTCAGCCAACATCAGAAAACACAAGCCATGTTTTTAGTCCAGTTAACGAAACAATGCGTGTTTTATTAATATCTTAGAACAAAATGATTTCACAGTTTGTTGAGATATTAAAGGTATTTAACATTTTTTAGCTTTGCTTTTTTCAGAAATCTAATTAATTCTAGCTTCGTGGCGGGATTATGAACTTCAAAGTTACAGGAAAACATTTCATCGAAGTTTAGAATTTGTTTATGAGTAACTATGTTGAGGAGGGTGAGGTTAAACTGGGTTAGGGTGTTTACCTTGTGGGGCGGCGGTCTTTTTAAACAGCTACTGCCGTCCTCTCTCTGCGGAGGTCAGCTGGGGTTCAATTTAACGTGCGGGGTAAAGGCAGGATCTTTAAAGCGACTGGGAGAGGGTCACATGAGCAAGAAGAGCAAAAACAGGAAGACAAGAAAGAGAGAGAGAACTCTACCCCACCAATCCTCCATTTTTTTTTTTTGGCGCTGAAGCCAACGTGGCAGGTTGTGCAGGCTTTAGATGAGCCGTGTCTGTCGGGGAGTAAACACTCAGACGTTATTGTGCGTTTACTGATGATGCGTGACGCAATCAGGCGCATCAAATCGTATCAGCAAATGCGAGTTTCAAGAGTTGTTATTGCTTAAATCCTCTGCGTCTCGGTGGAAGACGGTGCTATGAAAATGTTTGAATCCAAATTGGTGCCAAATGTTATCAGATGACCAAGACCGTCTGCAAGGTCGCCAGCGGCCATTTTGTGTTTGTTTGGACTTCTGGTCATGCCATCTTGATATTTGTGTTAAATTCAAAATCTGGAACGTGTGACGGTTTAAGCATTTGCAATGTTATCAGAGCGTAAAAGATTCATTTAGTTCATTTCGAGCTTTTCCGTGGTGCTAATGTTTCAAACATCAGGGGTTTTCGTTGGGTTTAGTTTAAATTATGAAGCGCATTTAGCAGTGAGTAATTATTCTCCTCAACACCAGGGTTTTCTTTCAAAATGTTTATTAGCATCAACAAAGAAAGAATTATTAAAGGGCTTACATAAGCTCACAATCCATAGAGTTGGACATATCTCCAGAAGGATAGGTGGAAAGGTGGATGATGAGATTGAAACTCAAAAACAAGTGTGAAGAAAGGTAACGGTAAGGTTCTGGTCAAAAGTTTACACACACCGATTATGTACATGAACATCGTAACTGTAATTATTTTTGCCTGCTCTTTCTTGTAATGAGGATAATTGCATCTTCACTGAGTTTTGGGAAGGATTGGGAGCAGAAATATACATTTCCCTGATCCACATGTGATTAAAGTTACCCATAAAAGCTTAATTATATCCATACACTCCCATTAGATTTGGTTAAATGTGTCATAGCAAGTGGAAGAGAAACTACACAGTTTCGTGGCCAAGCTTCTGGCATAATTCTGCCTAAATTGGTTGAATTCATTCTGATTACCCTCATTGCCCTGTCCTGGCCTTTAAGCACACTTCATAAATCACCTTAAATGAGCTAAAGGTTGGGACCAATACAAATCTTAATAGCTGTTTGAGTTACTGTCCTGTTCCAACAACCAACTATGACCAAGTTTCAAGCATGTAGCAGCCAAGGTGAAACTGAAGAACTTGTCAGTAGTGTTTAGTTGTCATTATTCGACATATTCTGTACGACGCAATGGTAACAGTTTGTGAAGTTGAATGAATCACATTGATTCTTCCAAACATACTTCTTGTTATTAACCATCAAACATTTCTTCAGACAGCCTTTGTCTTGTCCATATGGCCAACTGTGAAGTGATTCTTCTGTTACAAGTCCATGATAGAATTGCCTTCAATGTGGACATTAATGCTCCATCAGATTATACTGCATTATTGGCTTCATAATGTTCTTGAACATCCAAATTAGCATTCTTACATCTGACAGGAGCTGCTTGATCAGATGGTTAAAACTTAGATATGCTTTTGGTCCAGTATTACTTATTAACACATAGGATGCATTCAAACTACCGCTGATTAAGCTCCATTAATCAAATTCTGGTTTGTTTGCCCAGGAAGTCGGGTTCATTTGGGGAGGTGGGAATGCGTAATAGAACTCTGATGCGGACCAAAAAAGCAAACGAACTCAGGTCCACCAACAAACCTAGGTCTCTGTTCGGTTTGAATGCATATGTGAATGCCAAGTGGACCAGAGACTGCTCCAAAAGCAGGGAGTGGACTATAACACAGGGCATTCTGGGTAAATACAACCAAAACAAATGTGTGAGTCTAACGCTTGAGGGAGAAATAGTTTGTGTTCTTTTGCCAAAGACAAAAGAAAAATCCTACGACCATTAAAATCTGCCACTCCATTTTTATTTGCATTTCTTGAAGAAAGCAGTTGCGCTCAGTGTCTTCTTCAGAGCTTTTCATGTCGTTTGGCTCAGTGGTTCTCGGTGCAGCGCCACCACAGGCTAGGAGGGGAACAGGTTTCTCAAATGGTTTGGATTGTTTGACACAGAACAGTGTGAAAGAGAACATCATCAGCTGAAAATGGAACAAATGTTGCAACTTTGGTCCCCAATCAAGACAAATCTACCGGACTATTGGGTGTGAAATCATACAGATGCATGATAACACTTTTTATGCTGAACCAAACCTCACAGAGTCGATCAGCACAGCAGAACAAATTTCCAAAAGTCAGGAAATTACGCAAACCTTTTTGCAGTTTACTAATCAGATCTTGGTATTGTGAACATCAGATATTGTCTGAATTGTTCTTGTGTGCTACATAGAAAATATCTGTTGTCAGGAGTCAGGACCTGTTAGACATTAGCTGAGATAAGGAGAATGTTCTTGTGCCTTGTGAAGAAAACAAATCTTATAATCTAGCAGCTGCTCTAAAACCCATATATGCGGTGTTTTTCTTGCACAACATCATGTTCCAGCAGGTCAATGAACCCAAACACACATCAAAACATATTTTGGAACTGATAAAGTAGGCTAACATGTCCCTGACCTTTCCCTATTCAAGATTTGCGGACTGTGCTTGAAAGCCAGGTCAGTCAAAGAAACCTATCAAGTTTTTTCTTTTCTTTTTTTTGTGGCACTAATGACCTTTACTTGTAGTAATCAAACATGAAATGGGCAGAGAAAGAAAGGGAAGAAGACATGCAGTGAAGGTCACAAGGTCAGCCAGTGTATATGGGCTCCCAGTGAACCACTACCTCATGTGCCAGAAACCTACCAGTTCAGGCAGAATATCTGTAGGTTCTTTACCACCTGTAAATCTAAATCTAACCAAATTACAGGAAGAATCTGTAACCATCTGAGCTTGGATGTATAATGTTTGATCTAGTTTGGAGTAAATCCATTAACAAACTCAAACTTTTGTATCCTCAAAATCATGTCGTTGCATCCTCATTACACCCCAGAAAAAGACTGATTCAAATTCATCATAGCTTAGAGGACATTCATGCCTAAGATGAGGGAATGTAAACTTTTTACCAGCACTGTATCACGTTTTATATTCTCAAAAAACATAAAAACGAGGAGCATCACAAATGCTCAGCAGGAGCATCTAAAAAGAAAGGCAGACATTTGAAAGCTCCCAAAGCGTTTGGCAGCTACGGTGGATCAGCGTACAGAAAGCAGGCGCAGCTATTTCTGAACGGACTTAAGGAGATGTTTGGGGGCAAAACCAATGACCACAACTACACAGGCTTCTTTAAACAGCTGGTAACGTCCAGAGTTGCACACCATGCTTCTATAAGCCCTTTAACACTAACTGGACTGTTATTTTACATTAAAAAAGAGGAAGAAACAGCAATACAATGTGTATACAGAATGACTTATCTCTTCTTTTTTTTCAGTTTGCAAATGTTTCATTTACAAGGGACACAAAGTTCACCAATTATCCTTCAGGAGAAAGTATCTACAGTACTGCACTTTCCTAGAAACTAATCTACTAACATTTCAGAGGTCTAAAGAATAGAGGGTGATAAATTAAGTTGAACTGGCAGCTGTGTGGGAGCATTGTATCCAACAGCTTACAGTGGCTCACTAATCATTACCAAGTAAAATAGCCTGATACAATGTCATTCTTCACAATCACATAGCTGAGAGAGAAACTTAATGTACTATGGAGTTTTTTTTCCTTTTTAGCCTTAACTTTCTGTCGATTCTACTGCAGAGAGGGCGGACAGCTTACCTAAACTGCTTTATGGTTTTTTTCTTTTCCAAGTCAAGAGCATGATTTTCATGTTATAATACTTTCAGTTCAGCATTTTGTTTTTGTGTTACGTCGCGGATTCGGTTCTCAATTCTAAAAAGATGGGAGCGTCCATAAAAAAATCCATTACTTGGGTTGAAACCGCCATGGGGCATCGGGTGGGGGGAGGTGCGGCTCGTAAAAACAGTTCAGTATCTGGAGTATGGCTGATCCCTGTACGCTCCCTTGGTCGTCCGCGCCGACGGAGTCTTGCCGCGACTGTTTGGCCACTCTTCCTGACCTGATCAGGGGGAGAACACAGGATAAACACACGGAGAGCGATTAGAGGAAACTACACATGCAGACGCAGCAAATACTTCCTAAATATTTTTCCATCTTAAAATTCCGTACAATGCAAAAAAAAAAAAAACACACAATCTAACCAAGTATCTACTTTCTAGTGATACACTTGAAATAAGACAAATGCCACATTCTTCCTCCCTACTGAATAGTTAAATCAGATGAAAAACTTTTCCAAACTTTCCCTGACCGTATGGGAGGTGTTCAGTAAATGATCTCCCTCTGCTGACGCTGAAGCAGGAATTTGGATCTGCCTGTAAAAACAAAAAGCTGCCGCTCCATCAGAGCTTCCACCTGGAAGAATCCATCCAGATTCATTGAATGTGAGGATCAAATGGCTACTTGAAAAGGGCCCGTTTAGTGGCTCCCAGAGAAAAAGGTCACAATTACCATTAGCTCAAATCAGGTCTTGCTCGACCCCCTGCCGTCAATGCGAAAGTGCTGCTATTGACGGCACCCTTTGTCTGATCTCCAGCCAGTGCTGAGACTTCCCCGGAGCTGGAGCTAACAAAGGCTGCTTCTCTCTCTTTTTCTTTTTTTTTTCTCCCCAGTGTGGAGGCTCTCTGTTGCCAGCACATAGCCAATACCCCTTAATTAAACCTGTCACCCTTCCACTGACACTCACTTTGAAGAAACACACCAAGGTAACCTTGTGTTTTGAGAACAAGAAAGCCCGTCAGTGTTGTTTATCTGCTTTCTCTGAGCTGTTGCCTTCCTGTCTGTGTGACCCACGCAGCATGATGATGATTATTATTATTATCATTATTAGCGTTTCATGTTCGCAGGTCGGCATGAGTCTAATAAGTAGAGGGTGCTTAGTTCTTTCACTGGCACAGTCAGAAAAGTTGAGAAAGTTTTAATGGCTTTGACTTGCCTCTGAAAGCACGTTCGTGGAATAAACGCGTGAAAAGCAAAAACGAATACGCGTCATGGATCACTGCCGGTTTTACCCGGCTAACGCTGAGTTAAGGTGGAGGTCGGCTTTTGGTGTCATTACTCTGTTTGTCAGCAGGCTTACAGCCAAACATACAAAGGGCGAGTTTCAACAAACTATCAGCAGAAGCTCAACCCAATTAAAGGAGATTCTGTAAAGTTGAAGTGAATTCCACTGTCCTCTCTGGATTCACTTCCAGCTTCTCATCTAAACAAATTCACAACCAAATATACATACAGTACAGCACATTTCTAATGTATTCATGTCCTGTTACAATCAACACAAAGAAGATTGTAACTGGTAGGTGGACAGAAAATTATAAATTCGTATTTAATAAATTTAATATATGTCCCTCAGAGTCTCATTTGTCAGATTAAAAGTACTTTTTGATATTCACTTTAAAGCTTGATAAAAGTATTAAATATACTTTTATCAAGCCCACATTTCTATTTTTTAAATAGTTTTTTATTGGTCTCATGTAATATCCTAATTTCTAACTGTGTTTTCATTAGATGTAAGTAGAAAATCATCATAATAAGGAGAAGTAAAGGTGCTAAACCATCATGCTTGTTTAATTATTCTATAAATTGTTTCACTTAGTGATGGAGTTGCTGAAATAATTAAATGTTCAATAATTTAATAAATGTTCCTGTATTATCTTAAGAGATTTTTTATTTATTTATTTTTTTACATAAAATGCTATTTAGAAAAGTTGTACTTATATTTAGTCTCTCTTTTCTTGGATTCCAACATTTGCTTTTTATCTAGTAAATACAGTCCATCTGTGTGTACGTCATTCTCAGTATGAAAATCACATAACCTGGCATAATATCTGGTTTTGGACACTTTTCAGGAAAAAAAAAGAGTGAAGACACTACAATCTTTAGGGACACAGTTGTTTTGAACAAGGAGACCAAAGTCAAACATTATAACCAACTATAACCTCTACATTTGATAATGAGTCACTAAGATATTTGAGAAAAAGCAAACCTTTCCTACGGTGAAACACGGAGATGTTTCACGGAGATGTTTCCTGTACTACAAACGTACAGGAACGTTACGTTAGTCATAAACTGACGGCTAAATGAAAGCAGCATGGAGGAAACTGTGCTCTCATTAGCCAGGAAGCGTTTTGTTCTACATGCCAGACAGAAGCATGACAGCATCCTGCTGTGGAATTAGTTTTTCTTCAACAACCCTAAACACACCGTCAGAACTACAACAAAACACATTAGATCAAACTGTATTTATGCTGGAATGTCTTTTTCATATTGGCAAAATCTAATTTAAATTATTATTTTTTTTATTTACTTCACAAACATGAGCTGCAGCCTAAGCGTACAAAGGAGCGTCATCGTAGGTCCTTCCTCCCAGCAACTGGGAGGAAAGACTACAACCATCATGGCTCCTAACAAACTCTTTCTGTTCACATCCCTGCTGTCATTTGCTCCATTTTTCTAATTTCAAATAACATCCTTGCTGTTATTGAACATCCCTGTTTACACAGTTTTGTTTTCACTTCTTGCTCTGCTGTTTTTTTTTTTTTTTGCACATGCATATGCACACACACTTTCGCAATAAATCAATAAATTACATGAAAAATCAAATGGAACTCCATAATTTCTATTTGCATGATGTATCCATTTACTCTTTTCTCTCTTTCTACCAAAAACTAGAAGACTTCAGTCTAATGCTTTGGTCTCAACCTTTATTGAAGGACAGTTTTGTTTACAGAGACTTCAGAGTTCATTATATTAATTATTTTTGATGTTTTATTTTTATTTTTTAATATTTAAAACGTCTTCCATTTCCAGTGTAAAATGATTATTAGAATTTAAAGTCTATTTATCTTTGAGAATGTGTTCTTGCATTATCATGACTTTACCATTACCTTCTTGAAAATGGTCTCAAAACAACAATGTTATCGTTTAGCTCAATAACTTCTGGCACAATTTATTGTTCAACAAAATTTGTTATAACAAGTCTGTGCACTTGTTATAACAAATTGCAGCACAAAACAAGTTTTGTGCTGTAAATTACGTTTGTTTTTTTGTGCTTTAATTTTAATGTAGATCTACATGCTTCAGATTACCCATCCGACAGGTTTCCCCAGTGAGGGACAATTTTATTTTAAGAGTGGCTTTGTGTTGATCTGTCACATAAAGTTTCAATAACATATATTGAAAATTTGTTGCAATGTGAAAAAAATTGAAGGGGTATGAATACTTTTGGAAGGAACTATGAATCAAAAACTTCACTATAATTGAATGCAGCATTATTTTCCACCATCCTACCATTTTCTTTTATTAAACATGACCATGTAGGTTTTGTCTAATCCTGCTGACGCCGAAAGCATCCCTCCGTCTTGGCATCTGTTTAACTGAAACATTTGTCTTTTTTTGCATCCCGTATCATGAATAATACATTTCAGTAATCCAATTTAAGACCTGGATCAGGACGAAACGTCAACACGGCGTTGCGATAATGCAGTATTAGAGAATTAGGCTGCACTCACTACAAGCAGCTTCCAAAACAAGTCAAGTTCACACTAAGGCCAGATGTACAGCACAACATAAAAGATGCATCGACCTGCTGCTCCACAGCTGCGCGGTTACAGCGCTGTAATTTCGCTGTCATATGGATGCACTCGGCAGCAGATCTGACCTTGGCCCGCATCTTACCGATCATGTCAGAAAGCTGACATAGGTTTGCTGAGTACTGCCTCGGGGAGGTTGAGCTCTGCCAGAAGTTTGCAGAAAGTGCAGCTGGTCCAAACTCGCTTCTGATTTGATCGTTCCAAATCAGAAGCGAGAAGAAGTTCATTAAAGTATTCATTTTGCCCAGCAAATTAGGTTGAAACCGGCGTCACGGTAATAAAGTCATATTTAGGTTTTTGGCTGGGAACATTGGGGAATGTAAATGGCAGTGAAGCAGAAGCAGCTTTGCATAAAATAAAGGAGAAAAGCCGTTCACATAAAACAAATATTGGCCTTTGGCCCCCCCACAGGCCAAATCTGGCACTTTAGTTGTGTTTGACCAGCCAATATCCAGGAAATAGGGCGCAGAACAAATGTAATATATTGCATTTTTCTACAAATTATTTTCAGCTTTTCTTACTATGAGGATAATTAATTGCACAGCTGCATAAAAAAAATAAAATAAAATACTTTACGTCACTTAAAAGTTTGTAAATGTATAAGACAATTTCCTCGACCAGCCAATGTTACCAAACAGGCAAAAAGTGTTAATACTGTCCTGAAACCGTGTTAAATTAGTTTAATATTCAGAATCCAAATATAGTAATTAAAGCTACATTATGCAGCTTTTGTAAAAAAAATGTTTTTACATATTTGTTAAAATTATCATCACATTGGGACAAGACAGATAATCTGTGAATACAATTAAACTCCTCTGCCTTCTCCCATTGCTAACTACATAAATACATCGCTCAGTCAGAAGCAACCAATCAGAGCCAGGAGGCGGGTCTTAGCTCTTGTGCTCACCGAGTCCCACTTGTTCTCTGCTACGCTAGAGCCGGTTTACCACAACATAGCCTGCCACAAAAGCTGCAGTAATGACAGTTAAATAAAAATATCTAAGAGAAGATTTTTTTTCCATCTTTAAAGTGACTGATTTAATTCAACAGAGGTCCAGTCAGTTGGTGCTACTTGTCTCATTATGAGTGTAGATCACCTGAGTGCAGTAACTGTGTTGATAGAATTTAGCTTAACTTTGACCATTTTTTTCTTTTGTCAAAAAAAATATATATATCATGATAAGATGTTTAGATGTTTAGATTTCTTTATTGTCCATTAGACTTACATAAAATGGAAATTTTGCTTTGGTAGTAGCACAAAGACACACAAAACAAGCACACATCACAATCAACACAATAAGGAATAATAAATGTATATATATATATATATATATATATATATATATATATAT
>CAEGAG010005572.1:0-10967 GCA_903067065.1 Brachyrhaphis terrabensis | reverse complement strand
AACCATTTCAGGTGGCTACCTCTTGAAGCTCATCAAGAGAATGCAGAGTGTGTGCAAAGTAGTAATCACAGCAAAAGTAAATATATATATATATATATATATATATATATATATATATATATATTTGTCTTTGTTTGATCTTTGTTACCACATTAGCTAAATTTTAAACCAAACTAACTTTTAGTCAGAGATGGTTTTTTGAATATTTAAGAGCTGAACATGTAATTATGTCTCTAATTAATCGCAGACTGTTGGATTCAATGTTAGTACATTTTAATGCGGACTTTATGCCATCTTGGAAATATGGCAATGTTCACAGAGCCACTTGTGTCTGTCACAACAAAGAGAGACAAATTTCCTATTAGGTAAATGGCTAAAGGGCGATTCCACCAATTTATTTCCTCTACCTTCAGTATCTTTTATCTACTCAAGTTAAACTACACCTAGACTTTTGCTAATCTGGACTAGATGATTCTGCTCTAGCAGTAGAATATTGAAAACCACGTTTGTGATTTGTGAAACCTTCATTTGATTTGAGAAACTTCAATAAAAGGTGATTGCAGCACTTTTTATGCATTTGGATCACACTACGACTGCTCCAGCTCCAAAACTACGTTACCTAGACACTTCAAATGTGGACAAGATTATTCTATCGTACCGGCTGAATAATTTGAGCAGAATGTAAAGAAAAGTCAAAATAGGCAAGTTTGTGTTAGTATGGCAATAGTTAAAACCATAAAAATTTCAAACATGGAAACAGCTTTTCTGACTTTACAGATTTGAACGTCTCTATTTCTGCTCATAGTTCCATGAGCAACTCTTCACACTGAAAAAAAAAGTTATGAATTATTTTTCAGTTTATTATACATGATGATCTTTGGATGCTTGTATTGATTCAGTCACTTTAATTCTCTTCCCTCTCCTCTATTTGGCCATGTTCATTTTGTTCTACTGGCTCAGCTCTGGTTAGTGCTCTTGTGTTTTCCAGTGCATTTATGACCTGTGCTGCATTCAAAGCTGACTGACTGCAGACTTCTCATATGGCGCACATACTCTACCACTAAGCTACCTTTCTGACTATTTTTCCTGACTTTACTCTGTTTAATTGTCCCTGAATGCATGCTGCCATTTTCTACTGTCAATACCTGCTGGTCCAGGAGGAATGAATGCTGCACGTCAATGACTCAATGCAATCTGCTGGGTTTCTATGGAAATACACTTTTTAAACTACTTTGAATAATTAACTGAGCTTACTGTACTAGAATCAAATCTCGCTATTTAAAAAATGAGAGAAAACAGAAAGCTAAAAGTGGAAAGCAGCAAAATAATGCTGGAGGAGTTCATTTCTCATGCGGATGCAAATAAAGTACTGAAACTGCTGTTTATTGAAAGGAAGCTATAATCGGAAACCAACTTCAACCTCGTGTCTCTTAGCATAACATCCTCATCTGGGACATCTCTAGACCGTAGGACACGTTGTAAATCGTCCTCTATGCCTCTCGTTTAAACTCCACCACCTTTACTGGCATGCAGAAGCTGCATAAACACGCCTGTTCAGCCAAAAGACAAATGCAGGATTTTTCTAAATATTTCTCGGGATCTCGAGAAAGTAAGTTGGGATTGCTTTTCTTTCTCCATGTCCCCTTAGAGGCACCGTACTTAAGTGCTCCATATAACATGGAATTTTTATCTGTATTCAAGAAGTCATAAGAAAACACAATTGAACAGTCAATTGACTGTTCACTTGTCAATTATTATAATTATTAGAATCCTGGACCGCTCCAATGCTCCAAACATTCCCAAACTGAATCGTTTCCTGCTGCTTTTCTTCGGCTTTGTCAGTGTCCTCTTCAGCTTCAGCTTCTTCATGGTCAGAGTTTTCATGCGCATGAAGCTGCCAGGATACCTCATGGGCTAAGAACATGGACAAGAGAAATTTACTAAACAGAATCATCGGATCAGTTATAAATAAAGGCGACACTTATCTAAATCTTAACCTAAAAAGATTTAGATAAACCAAGTTAAGCTAGCATAACTAACCTACTCTCCACTTTCTTTATATATATTTTTGATTAAAGCTTTTTGCTGACCTGTGAAATCTGATCCCTTTGGACTTTATTATCTTGCTATCGTAGTGTTGACAGTTAATATCAAAACTTTGTGTCCCTTTTTCAGATCCCTTGCTTGATTGTGTCATTTCCCCGACCACCGATATTCCTGACTCAATGTAAAGCAACAGCACATGTGGCGCACAGCAAGTCACGTGATGTCCAGTCCACTAGATCTCTGAGCGGACTTGCCAGTTAGAGTTCATTCATCCGCTCCAAAACCTGGTCCCTCTAAAATGTGCATGCCATCACATTATGGAGACAATGCAGCTGACTTCAGGAGAATGTGTGTGTGCTGTAAGGAGGTTGGCAAGGTAACAAGGACTTAAAGTATTACACAGTGTGTGATGTTGCCCTGTTTCATTCCCAACAGAAATTATTTCAGAGATTTTCACTACAAGAAGAAAGGTGGTTGCTAGTACATTTTTCTTTTTGTTTTTTCCTCTAAAATTTTCTTAGTTGTTGTCCTTCTGTTTTTCTACAGTATTTAGGGTTTTTCTGTTCTATTGTGCTTGTTTATTCATACAGTTTTTTATTGTTGTTTTTTTTTTGTCTTACATTTGTTGACAGAAAAAGATGAATCCAAAAGAATGCAGTTCAGCTCATTTTCTTGCAGTGATTTCATGGAAGGCACCTCAGTACACCGATTGTATTTCTCTCACCAATGTTTAAAAACCTTTACCTGCCTATTCAGATTTCCAATATTTTGAATAAGATGAGTTTCCTATGTATGTGACTTAGTTATTCTTTTTCCCTCACCTTTGATTTTTTCTTTAGGTCAGCCTTTTCTTTGCTGTTTATTGTTTTTTGTTTTACTCT
Source organism: Brachyrhaphis terrabensis (assembly GCA_903067065.1). Classification (NCBI taxonomy): domain Eukaryota; kingdom Metazoa; phylum Chordata; class Actinopteri; order Cyprinodontiformes; family Poeciliidae; genus Brachyrhaphis; species Brachyrhaphis terrabensis. The sequence continues at coordinate 8,040 of CAEGAG010005572.1, read as the reverse complement.
TGTGGATAATCTATATGTCTAGTTTATTCTTTGCTGTTAGAATTGTGTTTTTGCAAATTATTATTGAAAACACTTGTTTAGCATTTGCTCTGTATTATAACCGTGTCCAGCTTGACTTTAATTTACTGAGCCATGTTTCAATTAGTTAAATTAAAATATGGTTCAATTCAGTTAATTAATTACATTAATCATCCACTCAGTCTGATCACGAGCAGTTCCTGAATTAATTACATTAATTAATTGTTTTTTTAAATTGTTTTGTTTTTTGTAAAATAAATAAATAAATAAACAAAACATAAAGGGATAAAAAATTGTGATGCTCATCTGTAGGTTTTCTTTCAAGTCTTGTTTTGACCATGATATTGTTAGTAACAGCCTATAGTTATGATATGTATCACTGTTATTTTATTTTTCATTTTTTAGGTTTCATTACTCAAGGAAGAAAAAAAAATTGCTCAATTTTGCTAATAACACAGAAGAACAGCACTGTCTCTCCAGCTACATTTGCAGGCCTGGTTTTATTGCCTGGAACAGCATCTCTCCCCGCACTTTAACTCAGACTTTGTAGTCTCTTCATGTCCAGAGAATATTGCACTGTCACTTCCTTCCCGCAGCTCGCCTTTTCATCATTTCTGCTCTCATCTTTGCCACACTTACTTTTCTCCCTCTTTCTATCTCTTCTTTTATATTGCATCCTCCATCTCTGACCCGTTCTCTTCATTGGGTCATTGATCTTTAAGCCTCTCACCTCACTCGCCGTTCAGCTCTTTTGTTACACTCCTCTTTCGTTCTTCCCCGTGCTTAACCTTTCATATCTGTTTTGTCCCTGAGCCTAGGGCTCGCCTAAGTCTGTCAGCCGTCTCTTTCTGTTGCTTCCTCGCCTCTGTCTCGCTTCCCTTTTCTTTCTGTCTATGATTCTTCCTGCCCTGAAGATCAATGTGCCAAGTTGTACTAAACTCCTGCCAGCCAGGTGAGTTTCATGGAAAAAGACCTCATGGGAGTGTGTGGGTGAACTTGACTTTCTTTGTGCTTCTAGGCGTATTCAATTGTGACTGTGTGTCTCTTTCTTTGTGCACTTTTCATTCCATTTTACGTCTGCGTTTTGTGTGAGAGGGGGTGTGGGTGTGTGTGTGTGTGTGTTAGATATAGAGAAAGAGAAATCCCGGTGAAAAAGAGCTTTGATTTCACTGGATTTCTCTCCTGCAGGCATTTGCTACCTTCTTCCAATCTCTTTGTTTATGAAGCTAAGATGCACAGTGAGAGGCTGCTGAGGCAACTAGATAACCCCCCACACACACTCACAAACACACACACATTTGTTTCTCTGTCTTTGCAGGGGGTTTCCATTCATTTCTACAGTCTAACCCTGACTTTTACCCTAAATCTAACTACTACTAGTACATGCCTAACCCTAAATCTAACCAAAACTCAATTCACACCTTAGTCCTAAACCTAACTCCAAAGCCAAAAACGTCACTTAGCCGCGTGGGAACCAGGCTTAGGTCCCCACAATGCAATATATGTTATGAAAATGGTCCTCGCAATGTATCAAATCCATGATAAACACATACACAAACACACTCAATCCCTTCCACCCAACACGTGCATTTTCCCACACCTCCCAGTGTCTCTCTCTTTGCAGCATCCCGATCAGCAGCCAACACCAATAACATACAGAAAAGCACACAAACATCCTCGCATCAGCCTCACCTACGCACCCACCCTCAGATGCCTGCTGAGTGCGGCGCTATCCTTAGGTTGTGTGGCAGGCACACACTGAGGCTTAAGATGTGAGAAGCAAGGTAAGGGTGGAGGTGCAGAGGGGGGTGGAGGAGATATAATGGCACACTATCAGCAGACATCCACCCTCCCTGCGCTTGTCATTCAGATACCGCTTACAACGAGACCTAACGTTTTCGCTCTGAGACTCTCACATTCTCAGCTGCCAAATTGGGTTTGCGCCTCAGTTTACGAAGTGAGACAGCTGCCAAAATTTTTTTGCGGAGCTGGCTTCCAATCAAAAAGAAATAAGCGAGGGCTTTCGACTGATGCTCACTCTTGACTAATTTAGGGAAGGACTGTCTGCGGGAAACGAAGGGAGAATAGTTGTGATCCAAAATTCTCGACAGAATGTGGAGTTTGGGACTGAAATAAATAGATTGGTGGTTCTGAACGTGGCTCTCTCAGAGAAAATTGAGATAAGCCGGCCCTAAAGATGCTCTGGTTAATTACTGTTGTCTTCCTTCTCCATGCTACGTAGGAAAAAAAAAAAGAATGCCAACGTGTTTGCTTGGACTGGCCCTCATGCTTTAACATGACCATTTAATCTGATGATAAAGTTTTATGATATGCTTGCATTTCATAATTAAAAAGTAAAACAGTATCTACAGAGCTGTGAAAAAATTATTTGAATACTTACAGATTTCTTCTATTTTCAGATTTTGTGTCACATAAATGTTTTGGATCATCAATCACGTTTTCATAACCTGAGTAAATTCATAAAAACCCAAATGTTTTCTAACAAGCTATCCAAACTAACACGGCGCTACATGAAGCAGTAACAAGTCTTTTACATCGATGAGGAGGAACACTGACGCACTCCTGCTTAGATTTAGATTTATTTCAGCCATGCTGCATCATACTCTGTTTTTGGGTTTTCAATAATGTTTGTATTTTGATATTTTCTTGTTGTTATTGTGGTCTTGCTGTTTCACTTCATTATGTTGTATCGATTACCCTTTTATATGTTAGTACTGGTTTGAAATGAACCAGGCTACAAAAACCGTCATTTCATCAGATGTTGATGCAACATATGGCTGAAGTAAATCAGATGTAAGTTTACAAACAAGCCTGGACCACACATCTCAGAAAAATGGAGCAAGTCCTCCCCTCTGAACTGGAGGTTTGGATTAAGAAAGTCTTCAGAGCTTTGTGCCTATCTTCATTCCAACCCGAAGATAAGAAAGTTCTTTAAATCCAAACTTATTCTGCAAATGTGTTTCTAGCTCTATTTAGCGCATTAGCTCTTTTTTTCTGGAAAAGCCTAAAGTCACCTCACGCAATGTAAAACCTTTCTTAGCAAAGTTGAGTAAGTTATTTTATATTTTGAAATTTATATCAAATGTTTCTAATGTGATACTTCAAAATGTGCATAAAAAATGTTGCTATATATTGTCTCCTCTCCTCACCACTTTAAAACCTTCATTTTGTTTTGGTTGTCTTTCAGCCATTACCAGATTGACTGTCCATCACACTCCCACCTCCAAAGTCTGAGGTTTTGTTCAGTGAAACATGACAGATTCTGGTTTCTCCTGCACAGGTTCTGGGTTTGCTGGACTCCCAAAGCTTAAAAACTGCTTTTTATATTTACTTTATCTTTCTGATAGATTTTTTTGATGGTCATAAACATCTAACTTCAGTCAAAATACTGATACCAGTCATCATTTAACTAACATTTTCTGCATCCAACAACATAACTCAACTCACTCTGTTAGAAAGTTAGTCACTGAGGTAAAAATATCGAAAATTGCTTCCAGTCCACGGGGGGTTAGTCTACACTGAAGTCAAGGATGTTTGGGAAAGTTGCATCACTACCTAAAAGACAACACCAGCAGGACAAAATTAATAATTCTTCTTCTCTAACTGGTATAAAGCTGCATATGGCACCCTACCATACAGGAGTGTATGTAATTTTACTCTGTGCCTGTGGAACAAAACACATACAACACAAACACAGCCAACGGAACAAACCTGTAACAAAAGCCTTGGGAGAAATGTAGATGAGTAAAAAGTCTGATTGTTTTTTGTCTTATATTCTCTAAAATGTAGTGGTATGGAAATATAAACTTTTACCAAAAGAAATGCTACTCAAGTAAAGTAGAAAATTCTCAATAACTGCACTCATGCAAACTTAATTTGTTTCTGCCTACCTCTGCAACTTAAGTGTGAAAACAAAAAAATCCACCCATCATCTAAAGCCGCTTATCCTTCCAGGGTCACGTCGTCAGCCCGTCACAGAAAAGAAGGTAAAAATTTCACAAGCCTGTAAAGTAATCTGCAAATTACAACTAGATATTTTATTGGCCAATCATTGTTACTGACAGTAGGCTGGATTGATCCGCCGTGGCTTTGAATTATTGATGCGCAGGATTTTGGTTATATCCAAAGAAATCTGACTTAAAAAAAAAAAAAACACCAGCATGAGCCTTTGATGTTCTTCCAGCCCACAGTGAAAGTCTGCATGAGTTTATTCTCTAATGTCTTTCCAGCTTCATGTTTGTGATGTTACAATGCATCATTTCTTTTGCACCAATTTTTTAATGAGCCAAAACCCCCTTCTAAAAAAGCTGACAGAAAATAATTTCCTGATTCTCAGATAGCAGAGCAAAAATGTCTGCGCACCGTCTTTGCCGCAGTTAAGGGAAATCTTAAAAGGACAACTTTCTCTTTTTAAGTTCTTTGTAAAATGGCTCCCACATACCTACACACTGCGTAGTACGAAACACTTATTATCCCGCCTAATTGTACTGTTCATCCGAGTTTTGGAGGAAAAGTGTGGTGCCAAAATGAAAATGCGAAGTCTTTTCCTAGATGAGCTTTAGAGCAGATGATGATGTGACATTTGACAACACACTCACCATAAATAATTGAGGCTACCATCTGTGATGGCGATGGTGTCAGTCATAGCAGCAACAAATAACACAAGTGTGTACTTTCTCGTTCGACGTTTACAAGAAGTCACTTCCATGGCAACTTTTGCTCGACTCCTTGTCAGAACAAAGCAGAGGACCTTGTTTGGAGCGCCGTGTCTTGCTCCAGCCACGTCAGCTGCCATGCAACACCTGTTGGGTGAGCTGGGAAAAGCAACTGTGAATATTGGTTTGTTTGCCAGCATCACTGTTTGCCCTCACTACTGGCTGCAGACATGAAAGAAATTGTTCTGACGCAGGCAAAAGGCTTTTATGTCGAAGGTAAAATCTGAATAATTTGGTGGATGAACATCTCTTCCTTGAAAATGTTCAAGCGTTGGTTATTTTACAACCACAAAGCGCAATGTATATATAAGGATTTAATGTGACAGACCGTGTTCTGCAACCTCATATAACAGTTGTTTCTTTCTGCCATCATCGCTGTTCACACTATACTGTTGTAAAGCACGTTAGTTTTAGTTATCTATTTTACACAGTCTTTTTTTTTTTTTTTACAACTGTTTTGGTTAATTAAGTTTTTTATTCTAGATATAGAATAATCAATTCTAATCCCAATAGATGTTATGCATTTTTATGTTGTGGGACAAGGTCTGACATAAGTCATAAAACAATTAATTATTCCCAGTTAGACTGTGTTCCTTGACAGGATCCAAGAAAAATATATTTTTGTATAGCTGAAAGAAGATGTGAAAAACCTCCAGGAAAGATTTATTTGTTGTCCTCTGGAAAAGATGAATGGAAGCACATGATAAAATATGCAAACTGAATGCTTGCACTTTTCAATCTTTTTTTTTTGTCTGTGAGAATAAAGAGACATTTTCTTAATATGATGCATTAGCCTTCAGGTATTTTCCTGGAGTTGTCAAGTGATTCCAGCTCTGCTTGTCTGTGCAAACTTTGCTAAAGCACTTCTGAAAAAAAACTGCAATGTATTTTTATTTATTTTTTTCCATTCTCGTGAATAGGAATCATTGTGTCTCCACTGTCTCTAGCGAGAGCTGAGACTTGTTAATGTGAAAACGATACAGAGTCTGACAGAATATTAAAGTTAATGTGACTACGTTCGTACTAGGCCTGAAACGATTCCTCGAATGATTCAGGTCCCTTGATTATTAAAATTCCTTGAGGAAAATGTATCATTTATCTGCCTCGAAGATTGCTTTATTATTTAGCGCACTGTGTTCTGGCCGGGTCGTTATTTGCGTTGCGCAGCGCTCTCGCTTCCGCCTGAGTTGTTGACGAAAGCTAAGAGTTAGCAGTATAACTTCTAATTTTCAAGTTTGGGCTGGGAAGATTTTATTAATTGACCATAATATCTGGGTTTTTGTAATTTTTGGGGGGACCAGTGAGAGTCTTTAAAATGACTGGCGCGATGTGTGGAGGACTGCAGCTTTTCTCCTCCCAGAGCTGCTGCTTGGTGGCTGGTGTTCAGAGTGAAAGGCGGGGAAGAGCGCTGCAAGTGTATTTATACAGGTGAGTGGATATGAACACTGCGGGCAGCTGTGCTTCAGATACATAGCTTTATTATGGACAAAATGTAAAAATAATTTCATATCACCCCGGTCTCAAGCATAATTAATTGTTGTAAATCATTCATTTTAATTGTTAACATCTCTGCAGCCATAATGAAGAGAAGGGGGGAAGCTGGACATCCCTGACGAATTCCTCTCTTGATATCAAACCTAGCACAGGTTCCCCAGGACAGCAGAACACAGCTATTAATATCCTTGTAGAACATGTTGATCATTTCACACAAACGATTTCCAAATACCAAAATGTTCTAAAGATCTAAAAGGATGTTTAATTTTATAATACAGAAATCTGAGAATAGTATGAAACCATTATCATATAAACCTCCCCCAGGCCCCTCCAAACTGATAGTACTATTGGATGTTATTTTTTCAATTTTCACCACTGTATTTTCCACGAGAGCACCAATAAATATCAGTAAAATTGAAAATATGATTAAATGCAGTTGCTGTGTTCAGCTTGGTGATACATTCACACTTTTTTTGTTTATTTATTGGTGTCTTGAAGAAGCCTATTTTAAATAGAAATGGAGGGCTGGAGGACATTGTATGAGGCCATTAATGAGCGAGTGCTAGAAAGAAACACAGTTTGGATTAGTTCATTTTTTGTATGTCCAACAGTTAGTGAGAGAGAGACACAGGCAAATTTAAGAGACTAATTAGCCTAAACCATAGGCGTAACAAGGACTGGTGTGGACATGTCCCCACCTGTCCTGGCAGAAAGGGGACAGTCCCCACCAATATTTCCTGCACCTTTTTTTCTTTATCTGCCCTCATCTTCATTGTATTCATAGCATTAACAGACAGGTAATGCTTTTTAAAATTCCTTTGTAAAACATAAATGGCAAGTCCACTCAGCAAGGGTGTAACTTTGTGTTGCAAATTGGAGAGGACGAAGAGGAAAATGGGGGAAGACGGGCCTGGGAGTAATGAGTACCGAGTGGGGCGCTGATGTACTCGCAGTTACTGGAAGACCTTTTCTTTTTTAGTGCTAAGAATAATGAATAATGCCAAAACTTGCATGTGAATGCCATACGGTCTTATTCAATAAATTAGCATATATGTCCTGGTCAGGCTTGTCAGACCTTTTGAAAATAACCTTTTGGCAGGTATTAAACATACCTGCCAAACATCTAATTAATCTATATAATGTCTTTCACTTGGTGATGGAACTACTAACAAAGGAACTTCTCAGTCATATTCTAATTTGCAGATTGAGTCTGTATTTGCTGAGTATATTTGCTTTAATATAGCAAATATTAGAGATGTAAAAACCTTTTTTGGGTCTGGTTGGGGCAGTTGGTGAGTAAAGTGACCATCGATGTTACTGGATTCTCTAAAATGTGGCTTAAAGCTGAGATGCTGATGTTTAGACATGCAAAATATAGATATTCTCTCTGTATATGAATCTATAAATAGTTTGGTTTTTGTCACTTCTGTAAAGATACAAGAGAGAACAAAACAGATTTCTCTTTTATATTGACCAATACTTTAATTTTACTTTGCTGTAGGAGCCATGGTTTAAAATTTAACAAACTTTGGCTCCTATATGCTTTATGAAATATTTCACCATATTTGATGATTGATCTGAATATTGCCACGTTCAATTATGCAATTAGTCCAGGGAAAATGTAGAAAAACAGGTGATTGTATTATTTTTCCCAGTCTGTCAGCTTAACATCACACGTAGTCACGTTGCCATGGCAACCAATAACAACAGCCCCGGAGCAAAGAATGCGTTTAAGTGCATCAGAAATTAACACTAAAACACCACAAAACATTTGCCACACAAAAAACGACGT
>CAEGAG010005547.1:0-12588 GCA_903067065.1 Brachyrhaphis terrabensis | reverse complement strand
ACCATTTTCAGTCAATATTAATATTGGCAGATTAATGCAAGTACACTCAATGATAAAAAAGTTTAATCACCACTGAATTAGCCAATGAAAGAGAATAATCAGTGTTTATGTTAGCTCTGCTCCAGCTCCAAGTTATTTACACTAAAACACAATAATTATTTTATTGACTCCGAACGTCTGATTCTACGCAGTGATTAATTAATCTACACCTGTTAAAAAGTAAAATAAAACTTTAAATTACAGTAAAAACAACTTCTGACAAAGGAGACAAAACATTCTTAAATACAAATTTACCATGAATCATTTTAACTTACGTATACATGGAGAGACTGGAATCATATGTAGATGTGACTCCATATTTTACTTCATTGTAGCGAAACATCTCGTTTGCATCCCAGCCATTGGACTGCAGAGCAAAAATCAAAGAGACAATAAATACACAATCTGATACAATTATTTTGTGGGATGGGAAGCAGAAATCCCCCAATTTATGAGGCGTTTCTGGTTTCTAAAACGTCACCCGACTCACTGCATCATTCTCCAGATCGTAGCTTTCTCCGTTGCTGTCTCCTCCCTCCCATTTCTGTAGAACCTTCTCCTTATGTTCTCCGTTAATGCGACTGGAGCTGATGGCTGTGTCTGTGAAGGTGTCTGAAAGTCAAAAACACATAAAGTCATGACTTTTATTTAGGGAACAAACAAATACACAGAGGAACGACTATTACAAGTTCACAAGGAAATAATGACAACGCGTGGTTTTATTTTCCATGTTATCAGAAAATAACATTGGTAAGAGTTCACCATTTTGGTCCAACAGTTCATACTTCCTCATAAACTCCAACAATTCATCCTCAAAACTTCCAACATGTTTTCTGGCTTCAGGAAGTTTAGTAGTTTGGCTCTGTTCTGATTGATCATGTATAACTTAGTATGATTGGAAAGTTCACCAGGTGGGATGTGATAAGGCAAAACAAACGAGCTGAGATGATTAATCCTGATTAATCGATTACTGAAATAATCATCAACTGATTTAGTAACAGATTAATCGTTAACTGGAGCATACAGACTCAAAAAAGACAGTAAACAAGTCAAAACTGTACCAAAAAAATTGTGAACAATTAATCGATTAGTTAATGATTATTTTAATAATTGATTAATCAGGATTAATCGCTTCAGCCCTAGTTACAGTGAATGTGAAGTTTCCCTTTAGGCTGATGATATTTTACTTTCATTTCAAATCCCAAAATTTGAAATAAAAGCCTTTGCTTGTAAATAAGTTCTACCCAGAACTCTTAAATATTTCTATTTAAAAAATCTCACTTTTTCATCCTATGATTAAACACTTAATCCAAAAATCGATTAACAGCTGAGCCCTACACAGTATTGATGTCAAGTCAAGCAGAAAAGGGCAGAGTTTGTTTTTAGCTGCGTCTGCATCCTTTGCTACAAATGATTAAGCGTTCACTAAAAGGAACTGCGGGAATAAAATAAAATTTGATGTGATTAATATAAAATTTTGCATATTTTCTTATAAGCAAAAGACTGAGTTCTTATGAAAAAATTTATTATCTGGTAATAAAGTCTTAATACATTATCTGATAATAAAAATTTCCACCACAGAAATCATGGTAATCTAAAATCAGAAGCCATAAGCCATTTCTTCTGCTTTAAAATAAATTAATGTAATAATTATTGAATACTAAATAAAAAACCATTTGAAAAGTTTATGTTTCTTTACATATTTTGTCTGTGGATTTGCAAAGGGGTCCCTCTGACAGAGGTTAATGCATTTTGGGGAGAATAGCATGAATAAGTAAAATAAACCTTACTGCTCAAATTGTGCAGTTTGAAAGCATAATTTGTAGGATTTAATCCAGACAAGTGATTGTTTGTACCTCTGGTAGCGTAGTTGAGGTCAACATCTCTGCAGATCATTGTAACCAGATCTGTTGGGCTGAAGATCATTGTGTCGGTAATGTCCTCACTGCGTGGCGGAGCAGATGACGAGCCCTCTTCCTCGCTGCGTTTGTGTACAGCGTCCACAGCCAGCTCACACTAGGAAGCAAACAGAAATATTAGGACAGAGTAGATACGCACAAGAAGCCAACAACCGAATCAAAGCTCCCATTTCAATCTGATTAAAGTTGTAAGATTATTTATGGTGTTTAAGAGCGTCTTACCCGAGAACTGAGTGTCTTGAAAATGCCTTCAAACATGCTGCCATTCTTCACTCTTAATTCACAGGTGGAACCCTGAAAAATAAACATTTTATTTCCAAAATTCATCCTTTATTAACAGATTATTACAGAAAAATTGGTACATTCACTTTGTTTACTGTGTATAAAGAGTATTAGGAGAAATATGATGTAACTTGAATAAATATTTTGAAAACTTTTCCAGCCTGGTCTCACATAATCAGATATTCATTTTTATTTGGCTAAACATTAATCCAGTTGTATCCCAATGTGAAGTGCAACCATCTGCCATGTTGTTTTACTACAGTGTAGTTTTTACAGATTTTTCTATTCCATTTAGCATATACGTGTAATTTTGCTTTGGTTGCAGAGTGAGTAGGACTGGGCAATTAATCAAATTTTCTGTTTCTGAATTTTTCATTTTTGAAAAATCTGGATTTTCCTTGAGTTTCTACAGTTCAGAGTGATATAGCGCACCCGAAAACCACCATCGTTTCTGACAAGCATGTTTTACAGATTCTATTTATTTCAACGTTGAATTTATTTCTTCAACTCACAGAAAGAATGACTGGAATAAAAAACATTAGTTTTTTATTTGTTTTCTGTTATTTGAATTTTTCTTTTAAGAAAAAATAGTGAGGTAAAAAAATTTGTTCAAAATAGAAAATGAAATCTGGTATAAAGAAAACTTGCCTAATAATGACCGGCTTAATTTTAGAGGTTCATAACATTATTTTAAAAAAAGCAAACAAATATCTACAAAAAAGAACCAAAATGCACCAAAAAAATTAAGCTTTTGAGTATTATTAGTGTTCAATTCGGCATGTGGAGAAGATGATTTATTGTATCGTTTATCATTTATTGTGATAAGAAATTTGAAACAATAGGAATTTTGATTTATTCTTATAATAAATTCCAATAAATAATGTTTGTAAAAAATGTATTTGGGTGCAAGAATGTATTAACATTTCTGTTTGTGTTTTGAAAATGTTCATAAGTAGAAAATCAATCAAATTTATTCATAAATAATATTTTAAAACTAAAACCTCCAAAACTGTCCATATTGGTGGGATTGTTATTTTAACTATTTTCTTCTAAGAGTTTGTTCTTGTTAACAGTTTGTTGATTTTTAATATGTGAAAACATAATTAAATGCAGATACTATGAGCAATAAATGCATCACTTCTTTATGTGACTCTTGTCTTAAAGAAGCTTATTACAAATAGGAATCAATGTTTTTCTTTTAAGTTAAGTAAATCTTTAAATCTATATTTAAAGATTTACTTAAATTTTCTCTGCACTCATTTATAGACTATTTTTAGATTAACATATTTTCATGTGCATGCTTGTTCAGTCATACTGAATTATTTACATCACTCATATATACGTTATTAACTTTATTTCTCATGGTTATATTTGTGTTATTAATACCTTAATGGAGTAGCTTGTCAATGAATAAGCAATTTCCCTTTGAAGATCAATAAAGTATATTTTATTCTATATTTATGGGGCTATAGTTGCTGTGAAATGTGCATAATTACCTAAAATGTAGTAATAAATAGTTTTTGTAGTCAATTCTATTGCTTTCAGAATAGTACCAATAAATATTGTGGTAAAACTTTAAGCCTATATCGCCCTTATTTTCAATCCTATTTCACATTTATCCTGCCAAATATGAACAAGATTAAACGGATTTCCACATAAAGTGTAGAATCATTAGCTCTGCTTCAGTGTGACCCAATTTATTCAATCACACAAGTGGCTTAATGACACCATAAAATAACTTTTTTGTGCGTTTGTGTTGCTTCCTTGTCTTTCGTCTCTCCTCTAATAACCGCTGCTCCACTATAGCAGGAATAAATGTGTGGCACAGTTTTGTAAACGCCATTTAACACAACTTAGTGAAGGTATTAGAATAAATAGGCAACAGAACGGAGGTTTTAATGTTCATATTCAAAGCAATATTGTTGCTAATTTTAGATATAGTTGTATGAATTATCGCCATTCAACCCTCCCATGGAAAAATGTTGGTTGCCTTTTACCTCTAATGTTTTTAATTAGTCACACAAACTGAAGGAAGTAATTCTTCCAGACTAACAATCAGGATTGGGGGGGAAACTGACAAAGATCCAAATGACTGACTCACCACTACAGCTGTGAGGAAGTGAAGCATTCTGGCGTTGTTGTACACACCCTCAAACACCTGTACACAGGAGACACGCAGGTATGCATCACGAAAGTTTCACACACACCTGACACATAAACCCGAGAAATATTTATTTATATACCAGCTTTTAAAGACACAGATCACAAAGTGGTGTGCAGAATAAGACTAAAAACATTAGACATCAACACATCTACATTAGTGAAACCAATTGTAAAAGGATGAGATTTTAAAAGCTTTTTAAACAGTTTAAATTATACAAATATTAATTAACTTTGAGCTGAAGGTCGTGTGGACATCCTGGGATGTATTATCTTCAGTTAGGCTTAGACTTTAATTCTGATCCATTTTAAAAAGACAAATTACTCCTTTTAAAGAAAAATCAAGTCACAGTTGATAAGTGAGAAAACCTGAAGTCAACTTCAGTTTATTAAAATGTTTTATGACTTCAATCAAATGAGAAATTATGATTTTAACTTTTAATCTCTTTAAATGACTGGATTGCTGTGAAAATACAATTACATAGTATGTATATAAATCACATCTACTAGCTTTGTACAGTGATTTAAAAACACATCTATTATAAATTGGTCCCATATAAAAATAATTAAAATAACCTGAATTCCGAAAATCATGTAAAGTTTTAAAGGAAAATTTTTTCTGTTGTTGAAGTTAAAAACAGAATCCTTTTCATTTAAATGCTGTTCATTTTTTTGGTTTATTAATTCTTCAGTTAAAGCAGATTTTTGTGCTTGGTGTACTTACTGGAGAGGACTGAAACGACGGCTTTGCAGAGGAACGATTCCTGCAAGAAACAGAAAAAAAATAAAATATTTAGAAGAAGAATCACATTTTTTTTATGTTCCCAGGGTGCCGTTATTTCACTGAGTACATAAATGTAACAATTTGTAAAAAATTAAAGTATTTTCATGAGAGGTCAAATAAGATAAATGACTTATGCTGCTCAGTTTTCCCTGGATCTGTGATTTCTGCTCCATTTCCTTAAAAGAAGCTTTATTGCAAGTATCCTGTTAATCTTTCCACATATATAAAAATAAATTATTTGATCTGGGGTCTATCAAAATAACTGTACGTATTCTCATCTTATTTTCAAAGACGAACTATTATCTTGACTTTAAAAACTTTGGTTGGACAGAATGAACTCTTAAGCTGCTTTTAGATTCTAAATATATATAATAAGTAAGAAATAAACTTTCTTCTAAATAATTGGAACGTTACAATATTACTATCAGGGTTTGCAGTTATTTAATTTATCATTATATTATTGTTCCTGTGCCCTCCTATTTATATGCCATCATTAGGTTAGAGTTTCAACCATTTCTATTGATAATGTAAAGTCAAAATACCTTAAATATTATCAGTTAGGTCAGGTTTAATTTAATAGAAAAAAATACATCTTTTTTGTTTTTGTGTTTTGAAAATTTAACTGATTTGATACTTGAGCATGTTTTATTATGTCAAAGTATCCCATTTTATCACAATTTATCTTTTTGTTATTACTTTAAAAATATGCAAACTGATTTTGTTTGTTTCTTTGTTACCGTTTCTGATACCTCTGACCTTTTGGCTGTGTGAAGGGACTGATAAATCATTATCATCTGATATTTACATTTAACCTCTTTAAAAGGTTAGATCAACCACCAAAGATCGTATTTTTTTTAAGTAATTTTTTATGATTCTGACTCTAAATAAACCAATGTTTTTGTTTGTTAAAAATCCTCTCGTCTTAAGAGAAGCACCAATCTTTTTGTGCATTGATCTTCTATTTTGAGTTTGACATAAATAAGAAAAACATTAGAGACAATCTTATAAATCTTTCATTTTTAATTTGATTTAAAATCCCTACATCCATGAAATTACCTTAAGCGCATTTCTCTTGTTTAATGTGTCATAATCCTTACAAAAAAAAGAAATTTATCAAAAACAGCAAGAAAACTAGAAATTGCTATGGGTCAATCTCTCAACAACAAAGGTGCATTTTTTTATTTTAGGCAAATTATTTCAAAATTAAATATTTTCTTCTTAATATATGACAGTAAAAAATCGTAATATATCTGGTATAGGCTTTCATTTGTAGCCGTCTTAGAAAGAGAAATACTGACGTATTTATTATTATTTTCTTTTAAGATTAAAATAATTAACAGAATTTAATTTCTATTTAGACATTTAACAAAAGCATCCGGATCAATTCAGGTGCAGAAAATCGCTAAGAATAAAGGAGGTAAGCTAAAATAAAACGTAATTTTATCGCTGCTACTGGTAACACACAAGGTTACAAAACAAAGACGAAGCTACAAAGACTTCAGTCAACAAATATCTAAAGACATGGTTCATATATACCGGAGTCTCTGCAGCGTTAATAACTTACAGAATTATAACGACAGCAGACGAAAACAAAACTACGACATATCGAAACGACAAGCCAGATTTTCTGCACTGACAGGCCAGCTAAACTTTGCATAGCCTTAATGCTTCTTTATTGTTTTCACAAAGTCGGACCCACCTCGCTATATAAAACAAACAGCATTTTTATTGGTCCATAGATTCTGCCCATCATAATTAAACGAATCCTATTGGCTAAGGCAAAGTCTCTATGCCCAAGTCACGCCCCTTTAGAGCAGGATGCTTTAACCGGTAGGCCTTGAGCGCACGGGACAATCCCCGGACTGTCCTACCCAGAGAGTCCCCGCCCGCTCACCTTCCAGCCGGTGTCCGGCCGCCGCTGTTGATGCCGCTGACTGGGGAAGACATACCGCCGGGCCCTGATGTTCCGTTAGTCGCCTTTCTCCCGCCTGAGCCGGATTGCTGCTGGGGTTTCAGCATTGCGAAGCACAAGCCTTAGACAGTACCAAGCTTGAGCTAACTTAATAAAACTGAAATCTCCCGAAAAGAAGCTGGTGTAAAGCCAAACTACCTTTAGCAAAATCACCTGCCCTACAGAGAGAAGAGCCGGGGTAACCTCAAAAAAACACCCCGGCCACTGTAGCTACTCAACACCAGTCGCCTGTGGCCTACAGTGTTAAGGCAAACCTCGTTGGAAATAAAATTAATTATAGCATATAAATTAAACCTCTCAGTTACCAACTATTTTGTAACCCCTTGAGTTACGTAAAAATCAAACAACTACTTAAAAAAACAACAGCTTCCATGTAATTATTTAGCAGGCTAAATTAGCATTAGCTTTGATCCTCAGGCTCACTTCGGACGCTTTCCCTCCGGGATTTACTTTCTTCCCTCTGTCCTGTCGCCTCAACTTCGGCACCGCTGGCTCTTCCGTTACAAACTAAGGGCTTGACGTTACTGTCAGTCGCCTCAGAAGGTTGAAATTGTTCAGGTTTCTCGGAGAAAACCTGCTGCGGTCGGTCAACACCACCTTTCGGTAGGCTCACTTGACTCAATCCGCGCGCGGCTGACTGGAAACCGGCTGGAAGGGGGAGGGGGCGTTGACGTGCTTTTTTCACGTACCGGTGAGAGAACAACGAGTTCATTAATCCACACTTTGATCCAAACAGATGTATAGCAGGTGATAAAAACAAGAATTGATGTATTGTAATGTACACGTGGCAAACACTACCTATCTTTATTTGTTTACAATATTTTATCCCATTTGATAATGTTCGATTCTATCTTCTCCGTCCACCTTTGCACATTAAGTTGCAGCTTTTTTACTCAATTTCTCCAAACTCAAGAATACATTTTGAATAGATTTCAAATGATACGAAGTCATAGACACAAAACATTTGTGCGTGCGCCTATACGGCATGTATTACGGCGCTGTGCTCCAAACAGCATGGCGGCCTCCGTAAAGAGCACTTGTGTAAGGTAGCTGGAGTTTCACATTAAAGAAGCCCTTTTTCTGATTTGGTCTTCGTTTCTGTTGGATTTAAAACAGTAAGCAAAGTAACAGTTTTATTTTCTGGCTGGCTAACTATAAGTAGCTGTAATGCTTAATAGTGAATGTTAGTTGTGGATGTTCTTAAAGTTACAAAATATGGAAGCAAGTTACCAACACTAGTTGTGTGTATGTGGGCTTTGTACCAACAAAGTGCTAATATTGTGTCTCCAATTCACTATTAATTGATTCTGTTTGTAAGATTTACTAGAAATGTACATCCACTTTTAATTTAAAGGTTTTATACGGAAGTGGATTAGAGCACTAAAAAAATGAATTCTACATGTCAGAATTCCAATCTGTTTCTTAAGAGTCCAAATTCTGGAGAAAAAATTATGAATTCTGAAACTAAAGTATTCGGACATTAATCTCAGCATTCAAGAAGACATATTCTGACTTTCTCTGACAGAATTATGGATTTTTATCTCAAAACACAGAGAAAAAAAGTCAGAATTCTGTCTTTGATTTCTGAATTCAGATCTCAGAATTCTTTTGTTTTGTTTTGGTTTTTTAGCTCTTCCATAGAAATAGTATAATGATCTTATATTTCCAAGGTTATTGAAGTATAACCTGGACACATAAAATTCCCCTATCAGCATTGGGTATCAACAATTTTTCCTCACTTCACTTATAAATGTTGATATAAACATTACCAATCGAATATTTCATATTAAAAAAAAAAAGAATGTCATGTATTAGCGTTTTGTATTAAAAGTGCAAACTAACTTTTGAAAAATAAAAGTATTCTCATTGCATTTAAAGGGGACCTTTTATGAAAATGCCCTTTTTGCAAGTTTTGTATTTTCACTTGGGTCTCTACTGCTTCTAAAAACAACCCAAGCACTTAAAAAAAACATCCAGATGTTTTTTGACAATATGCTAATGTTTTTTGGTGCCCGGAAAACGAGTTGTTTCAAAAACCTCCCAATTTTGAAGTCCCAGTCAGAACTGCGCCATTACCTAGCAACCCCAGCCCGTCATCTAGCAACCCAAGCTGATCTCCAGCATGTGTGGTCAGCTGGTCTTACCGCTGTATGCGCTGTACAATGGCTGCTGGAAAACACAAGTTTTTTTCTTTGTTGACTTACCTCCTAGAAACCACTTGCTGCATTCTTGCTGGTTGTGCAGGAAGCTTCACTTCTGCTTTTCAAAGATGTAGGCTTGTATAACTGTGCATCTTTTTACAGCCATTTTTATTTGCAAGTGTAAACATTGAGTTGTGTTATTTGCATAAATAAGAGAGTCTAGATTGATCCTAACCTGTTCAAGAAAGCATAACAGGTCACCTTTAAAGCTGCGACTCTTTGACAGGTGTATGTCTCACATGTTGACAAAGAAGAGCGTCTTATTCCTGGTTTCCAGGAGAGCCAGTCAGCTCTCCAGACAGCGGTATGATGTCATCGTGGTGGGTGGGGGCCACGCAGGAACTGAGGCAGCGACTGCAGCGGCCCGAACCGGGGCAGAGACCCTCTTGGTCACACAGAAAATACAAACAATCGGTACGAAGAATGGGTTTATTGTGACTCGGTGAACATGTAGAGATCTCACTGTGCCTACTTCCTCACAGGCGCGCTGTCCTGCAACCCGTCCCTGGGCGGCGTAGGTAAGGGTCACCTGGTGAGGGAGGTAGACGCTCTGGATGGGCTCTGCGGTCGAGCTGGAGACTGGGCGGGGATTAACTTCTCCGTCCTGAATCGTAGCAAAGGCCCCGCCGTGTGGGGGCCGAGGGCCCAGTTGGACCGGCAGCGCTACCGAGAGTTCATTCAGGTTCGCCACACACACTCACAAACATACGTACATACCCCTACACACACACGTATATATTCTGGGCCAGACGTTAGAAAGGGATTATAGGGGCTGTAACCCCACGATTTTGGGGGGTGGTCCAAAGATAATTTTTTTTATTTTTTATGTAAAATTTACTTTTTTGAGCTTTACATTATGTTACAATCTCTCTTCAAATGATTCTTTCAAGTTTGTGAAATCCTTTAATCTCAGATCCAGTTGTTCTACCTGCAGGCAGAGCTGCTGTCCACTCCCAGGCTGAAGGTTCTGGAGGGTTCAGTGGAGGAGCTGCTGGTGTCAGATCCAAACCCTGCAGAACCTGGGCGCCACAGAGTCACCGGGATACGACTCGGTACGCATCGGTCATTTTCCACATTTTATTCAGGGAGCCTTCCCTCCCTCCCACTGTCCCTAACTCACTTACTTACTTACTTACTTACTTACTTTACTTACAATGTTGACTTGAACCCCAGATCCCTTTAACATAAATTTGTTTTAAAATCTAGACTAACTTTGTTCTCTAGCATATAAATTGTCAGTTGTATAATCTCAGGTCATATTTTGTCACCATGGTTTCTTAATCCCTCCATCAGCCAATGGCAGCCAGCTGATCTCTGCCTCCTCCGTGGTTCTGACCACCGGTACCTTCCTGTCCGGCTCGCTCTTTGTGGGCCAGACCTCGTCCCCCGGAGGCCGAATGGGAGACGCCCCTTCGAGTTCTG
Organism: Brachyrhaphis terrabensis; assembly: GCA_903067065.1. Taxonomy (NCBI): domain Eukaryota; kingdom Metazoa; phylum Chordata; class Actinopteri; order Cyprinodontiformes; family Poeciliidae; genus Brachyrhaphis; species Brachyrhaphis terrabensis. Next base: position 1,809 of record CAEGAG010005547.1, on the reverse strand, counting down.
GCCTGACCCAAACGCTGAGGGACCGGCTGGGTCTGAGGGTGGGCAGGCTGAGGACCGGAACCCCACCCAGACTTTTAAAAGACTCAGTGGACCTTTCCCTGGCTAAACTCCACCCGCCGGACCACCAGCCGACGCCCTTCAGCTTCATGAATACTCACACCCGCTGCAAGGTCCAATCTGGGATTGGTTCTGACTCGGTTGGGTCCATCAGCACATTTTCATCATAATCACTGCAGATGCTTTTATTTTGAAACTTCTGTAGCCGGAGGAGCAGCTGCCGTGTTACCTGACCTACACGACTCCAGGTGTAGAGAGAGTGGTGAGGGAGAGTCTCCACCTGAACTGCCACATCCAGCAGGACGCCAAAGGACCCAGGTACACACAGAATTCACCAAAAAGTATTTACACCCCCAACTGTCACTCTGACCAGCTTTCACACAGCATTATGCTGCCACCACTGTTTTTCCATTCATCAATCCCTTATTGTACATTATCATCTGTGTGTTTATTATTTGTCCTTCCTTCTTTTCCTTTTTTACTTTCTTGTTTTCTTCTCCCCATGCTTCCTTACTCCTTTCTTTTTCCTATCCATCCTTCCTTTCTATCCTTTGTTTGTCCCTTTCCTTCTTTCTTCTTTGATTTTTCCTTCCTCCTTTCTTTCTATCATTCCTTCTTTTTCTTCCTTTCTTCAATTCTTTCTGTAAATAACCCCAAATTAAGCTCCTTATTTGTTGCATTCCCTTTTAGCACTTATTGCATTTACTTTGTTTTATTTTGTATAACATGTGACGAACTTCCGGTTTTGGAAGTCCTTAATTAATTAATGTTTTTATTTTGATAAGAGAGCTTCCATTGTTTATATTATAGAACAGCAGCTTAAAGACAGAAAGGAACAAACAAGTTGCAACAAAGTTGTAAAATGTATCTTCTTATTAATGGCCCCCTTGATATGTTTATTTTGTAAATAAGAATATTTTTAATATTAATCGGTTGGAATTGTAAATTTATTTTACAATTAAAATTATAAAATTTATTTATTTTACACTAGGACATAGTTTTGAATTGGAGTTGATATTTTTAGTAGTGAATGTTATTTTTAGTTGATTCTTTACGGTTATTAGAGTGTTTTTGTAGCTTACACTGTCTTTTGTGTGTGTGTTTGTGCATATAGCTCTTACGATGAAACTCAGGGTTTTCTCCCAATAAACCTCACTGTTCATCGGTAAAGCCGCAACCCTTCATTTGGAGGGGCCTGCTACACTTTCCTTTAACTCCCTTCCTTTCCTGTGTATTTGCAGTGATGTGTAGCTCTAGTTTTCTCCCACCCACATTCTGTCAGCCTCTTCAGCCTCCTGCTGATTTTTGATCCGGTTGAACTGAAGCAGAAACATTTAATCTCTGTGTTTTTCTCTCACAGATATTGCCCCTCCATTGAGTCCAGGGTCCTGCGCTTTCCAGGAAGGAGTCACCAGGTGTGGCTGGAGCCCGAGGGGTTGACCTCTGACCTCTTGTACCCACAGGGTCTGTCCATGACCATGCCTCCTGATGTGCAGCTGCGCCTCATCAGAGAAATCCCTCCCTTGCACAGAGCGGAGATTCACTCTCCAGGTACGCAGAAAACCTGGGAAACCTGATCCAAATGGAGAATATTCTGAGATTAATATCTGAATTCTGGAAATTTAAATCAAAATTCTTTGTTTAAACTTAGATTTCGGAGAAAAACGTCTAAATTCTGAGATTAAAGTATATTTTTAGTGGTCCTTATCCTTCTCTATACATATAAATAAGTTTGTTCACAGTTAAATTATT
>CAEGAG010005532.1:0-17901 GCA_903067065.1 Brachyrhaphis terrabensis | reverse complement strand
ATATATGTGTGTGTGTGTGAGGGGGTGGGGGGGTTGAACGTGTATATGTACGCATTTTAATTTCAAGAATTTTCTTTCTGAACAAATTACCAAAGAAATAGACTTAGGGTTTAAGATCTTTGGCAGGAAACAATTTTAATGTCTGAGGTCATTAAACAGTGAGAGGATGTTCTTCTTATGCTTGTAATTATTCATGCTTTAAATTTGTTGAAGTCATGGTACATAAAGCACATTTAATAATTGAACCAATGTTCTTATTATTGGCATACTGGATAAAAGGAAAGGGAAGCTACATAATTTGAAAGTATGGCTTAATACATAAAACCGTTTTATTATTACACCACTTACAAAGGTTCTACTCAGAAAATTAAGTAATGTCGGTTTATGTTGTACTCGTTTCTTTGTCGTCAGCTAAATTAATGTTATCATTTGCATTGTTTGACTTTGTAGAGCATCTGGGGTTCCTGATCTCCAAGGCCCATTGACTTTCCTGCAGAGTAACCTTGCTGGAAATGCCAGAACATTACTCATGCTGCTTTTTTTGTCAACTCACTGCATTATTCGTACCCTCTTAACTGCATCTGATTTTATATATTTGTGCAGAAAAAAGCATCCCGGGTGTATTATGCACACTGTAGCTTAAATGGATTCACTTGGATGTGATTACCATGTGCAGGAAGTCATTGTTATTTATGACATGGGTCTCCCTCCGTATAAGCACACCGCCACATCATCTGTCACTGTCACCACTTTTATTTGACTTACTACAGAAGTGTGGTTACTTCTGTCAGGGATGGAGGTGGTCAAATTCATGAGTTTACCAAGGTAATCTGTGGTCCTAAATGACAACACCATAGTCCATACAGTTAAAGTTTAGCTTTGATTACCCCTGTGGGCACGCTTTTATGAATGCTAACTGCTGCTCTGTTCTCCTCAGCACATTTCCTATCCCTTCAAGAGCTCTTGTCTCGTAGTTCATCTCATCCAAAAAGCCACTGGCTCCTTTGCGAGTTCCCTCACTGCTGTTCTCCTTCTCGCTTTTCTGACACTGTACAACGCACAACGCTAAGCCCAAAGGCTTTGGGCAGAATAGAAGTGTCATAAAAAACCCATTCACATCCCAAATGGCTCTTCAAGGTGGACATTTTTAAAGGTTTTGTTCCCATTCTGCAAAAATGGCAAAGTGCTGCTCATTGCTGCAACTCACCAGGAAAAGGATTGAGTGACTTGAGTATAAAATATTCCTAAACCTGTCAAAAAAAAAAATTAAAAAGAAAATCAAGAGCTGCTGAAATTTCCCCCGTAGTTCTCAACTAATGCTCAGATGGACATTTTTTGCTTCTTATTTTTGTTTCTATTCCCATTTCCTCTGGATTTCTGTAAAACAGAAATATGTTATTTCCCAGCAAGGGACGGATTTTAAATGCCTCTCTTTGCAGCAGTTACCTTTCAGTCTGAACCAAGGCCACTTGTGGTGCACCAAACCAGCTATTGAAGAAATGACAGCTTACAGGCAACGCGTTCTCAGGTTTGTTTAGAACATGTAATTTGCACTGTGCACATATCCATCCCCGCAGGGAAAAATGAAGGAAATTTAAGCTCTGTCTTCTGATGTGTCCTTCATGTAGACATTTCATAAAAAAAACATTGGCAAAGATGACAAAGTGATAAAAAAAACAACAATGCTAAACAAAACTACACTAAATGGAAAAAGCATGCTATCAAGTTAATCATCAGTTTATTATCTCATTCTTTTCAGGCTTCAACATTTATTTTACTGAATTGGCAATAAAAAAGAACAAAAGTTTTGGATTTCATATGCATATTTAAAATAAAGAGGGATTTCTTATAAAACGCCAGTTTTCGTACAACATTAAATACCCCTTTCTAAATTTATATTTAGGGGCCCTGAATCTCTGGGGGCTTAGCCCAGCCCACAAAGTTTCATTTCCATGCCACAGAACTCATTTCATATTATCATGACATGTTGTATCAGACATAGGCTGGATGTCTGAATGAATAAAAATCAAGCAGAAAATGTGATTACTTACACATTAATGATAGCTTTCTTCTTATGGTTTCTTAGTAATGTTGTGTTAGTGAAAAACTATATGCATTTTAAAGCTTCTGTTTGTTTTTTTCTACATCATAAAAAGGTAACATTTGTAAAGTAATCGACCTTTTGCTTGATTTCTCCCATCTTTGACACATTGATACATATTTTGTCCATTTTATTTTTAACACCTCAACAAACACAAATGACTAATGAATCATTCCGTTTCATTCTATTTTCTTTTTATGAAGGTTTTTAAACAGATCTGATTGTTCTGATTTTTTTTATTTTTAAGTGATAAAGCCTTCTAGTAATTCTTTATGGAAATGTTTATTTTTTTGGCATATACATTTTTATGTCATGTGCTATGCAAAATATATCTTTTGATTTTAAGTTTTCATATTAGATCATTTATTAACTCAATGAACAGACAAGCTCTAGTCACACCTACAAAATCAAATCATGTCGAAATTTTTGTTTTATTATAAATATTCTTTAACTCTTGATCATATTTGTCCCATGGCTTGTATCAAACTTTAAGAATGATTTGTTATTGATTTCTTTTAATGATAGCTTTCTTCTTATCACTTTGTCATATGGCCACATTTGTAGCGTGCACACAGTTTATCTTACCTGAGTTGTGGATCCTCCGTCAGAGTAACTCTGAACACTGGCCTCAGTTTATTTGAAGCACCATGTCTTAGTGGTGTTGCAGTGCAATGCTATTTATTCCTTACTGTTCTCCAAAAAATATCCATTACTAAACAGCTGTACATATATTCCTTCTGTTTTGTGCTCATTTGTTTTAGTCTATAACTTGAAATCTCAGTAAAATACCTTGAAGTTTGTCTATTTCATAACAAAATGCTAAAAAAGTTAGCATTTTTCAAAAGTGGATACTTTTGAAAAATGCTGTAAATGTGCATGTGTTTGTTTTAAAGGTGAGATAAGAGGCTGATGCTTGTGCCTGAGATAAAAAGGACTGTTCTAAAATTCTTTATGTTCAAACTTGGTTTGCTGGCAGAAATGACCCAAAAGCTATTTTGGAGCTCAAAGAGCTGTAAGATTAACCCGAGGTGAAAACAACTCAAGCTCTGAAGGAACACGAGTCCCTGACTTATTGCTGATATCTGTAAGAAATGAAGCCCTGCTCCATCCATCTCGGTCAGGTCACAATACTTCATTTTTCCTCATTTCTCTGAAAGGGGAAAATATGATTCCCTTATCGATTGCTGCATAAATGTGTTGCCTCGTGATGAAAGATGAGGTGTGCTTTGCTTTTATGTGATCCGATTAACCCCCAGCTGGGATCGGGCTCTCTGCTATGCCCTCGCTCTCCTGTGGTGTCAGGGTCCATGTGATGGGCACTTAGAGCGATTAGTGTTGCTTTGTGTTTTGTTTGTCTTGAGATATCATCCAAGACGTTTTATTAACCAAGGGGATTATTTTCCTGTCAAGTAGCCTTCAGTGAATTTAACGCAGACCTTTGCTATATCGTAAATGTGTGATTAATAGCTGCGTACCATTTTTTTTCATGTTTCACTATCATGGCATTTATGTACTTAATCTACTAATGGTTGACTTGTCTTGTTTTTCTACAGTTATTTTAGAAATGATCAGATGGGGCACATTATATGTGAACATTTATCACTTGTTTTCACACACCTGTGTGATTGTACACAAGTTAACAGAAACATTTGCAGTGGAAACGTGAAACAAGTGTTTCTGTGCATAAACAAAGTACCCAGAGAGCAACAGACCAGATTCAATTGTTGAGGCTACACCTGAACTTTATTTATACATAAGCCAAAGTCCAAAAGTCCATCTTCAACTCTGACTTAGCGAAGTCACGGTTGCTTGGATAAAAATTATAAATTGTATTACGAATAATTACACCTTCACTTTTATACTAGTAAATAAAATCCAACATAGTTAATTGTTGACTGTCTAATTAGTAAAGGAAGTTATTATGTGTGTAATTTAATCTTGGTATAAATACAGTTGCTTTGTGGAAGCCAGAAAGGTCAGAAATAGCAAATTAGCGAAGAAACAGTAGGGACATAAAAAGAGGACATGAATCAAATTGTAAAGAAATTTAAAGTCGGATTAGAGTTTTAAAGACATATCCCTTCATCTGTCTTTGATTCGCCTGCCTACCACATTTCAAATTATAAGTTAATAATATATATATTAAAAGAAATGATGCCATGGAATCTAGCAGCAGTGAATTATGTTTGGGGAACAACCTTTGTAATGCTGTTTCCACTGATGTAGATGTTACTAAAACAAATACAAAATTCACGACAGAAGCTTTTCAGTGACCCATGTTTTCTACCTTTTATAAGAGACTTACTCTTGTTATGAAAATAAACACTTTTCTGTATACTGAAGCCTGTGTACATTTTAATGTAATAGGTTCTGAAATACGAAGAACAACTATTTCACTATTGTTCTTGGTTAAATTGTTTGGTTCAAATACATTCATCCTCGTTTATAAAGTCATTGATTGAGGATTTTTTATTGGTGAGTTGGGTCAGACAGTTCACTGGATTCAGAGACATTCTGTCTCTTTTCCTTTTTAATGTGCATGCAAGACCTTATCAAAACCCATCTTTGATAAAGCTCTTGAAGTCCTTGACTTCACCAATGGTAATTTCTGTATGTGAGAAGCAACTGACATTTAAATCCAGTCCTCCAAGAGCCCAAAATACCCTTTTCATTCCATTGTTCGGTGGCTGAAAATGAGAAAGTTGACATGCGATATGACCGACAGTCGGTCTGCTGATGATGACTTAGATCCCCTAAGCAGTTTCTCTACAGACCAAGGCCTGAGACTGAGTAAATGTTTAAAAGTTAGGAAATGCCATGTAAAGATCAAACTTTAATGTTTTACCTTGTGAATGTTCAAAAAATTGTGATCAAAAGCCCTTTAAATGTCAGTGATGGAAGACACAAAACAAGGGCTTTCAGCTTTAAAGCACACAATCAGCAGTATAAAAAGACCCCAGGTTTTCATGATGCTGAAGTGATTGACATAAAAAATTCAGGAAACATAAGAACGTGTGGGTTGTTTATAATTTGAATGACTTTGATTTTCTTCTGAAAGACCTTGTGTTTTCTTTCATTCAGAAATCACAAATAGCTGCTCACATAAGACATCCAGCTCTTTTGGTCGGTCCGGGAGGGAGGCTTTGAAATTGTGACTCATGTAAGATGTTTTTGGTTTAAAAGTAGTAATGAATAGACTCTTTTATTACAGTTTTGGGAAATAATTTAACCCTCATTTGCAGAAAATCTTGTGGGCCTATGTAAGTGAGTTTGGGCTGTTGCATGACTAAAGCAACCTTCTTTTTTTGAAGCTTTGGATACATATATTTATTGTGTTTGCATGTCGTCCTTGTGCTTTGAGATTTGTCCAGTTGCAGTCTCTGTCCACTGGCCAATACTCTGCTTATTAAATTGTGGCTTTAAATTGAATTTTGGAGTCGGTAAGCACAGGAGTAATAAAAACGCTTCATATCACAGATTAAATCTTACCCACAGTAACAACAAAACGATTAACTGGTTTAATCAACCATGGTGAATCAACATTTATCTTTATACTTTACAAATCTTTAACAAATTCAGAAAGTACCATCTACTTAGCAACCCAAAACAACTAGAACCATTTTAGTATATCAATCTTAAGATCTAGAGAAACTCCTATTAGTTTATAATTGTGGAGTACTTTTGTTGTTTTTCTTTTGCTTTTCTTCTGTTTTTTGTTTTGTTTGTATTTCCTCTAATTCATGTAAAGCACAATGAAATGCTTTGTTGCTGAAAATGTGCTATATAAATAAAATGACCTTACCTTACTTTACCTTTACACAACTAATCGGAAAGTTGACTTCAGGAAAAACTGAATACTGTACATGTTCAGCTGAATGACAAAAATATATTTATCTAATAAACCTCAGCCAATTGCACCAAGTCACTGACTGGCAGCACTCACTCCTTCTGGACAAGTATGCAGTATCAACTGACAAAACTCTAGTCTTTCATGGATTAAGAAGAAGAAATAAAATGCCCTGTATTGTTTGCCCTGTATTGTTTGTCAGTATGAAAAACTCAAGTGTATCAGCCTCAAAGTGAAAAGCAAATGGAAGCCTGCAAATTCACACAGAGGTAAAAACATAAAAAACAAAAAATAACAATAAGAGGGAATGAGTGTGCCACATTGGGCCAATTCAAGATCTTTAATGCTCTCAAAGGGCCGGTTGTGGCAGAATGTATTGATAAAACTACCTGTTAAACTGTTGAAATGTCTCTTCATTCAATTAGTACTTTTTAAAATGTAACAATTAACAGGTTCTGGAGGGCCGCATGAATAGTTATGGCAGACCTCTATTGCCCTGTGGGCCTTGAGTTTGAGACCTGTGCTGTACAGTAAGGGTAAATTTAAAACATAAGGAGCTCTCGGCTATTTCTTGTTTTCTGATCTAAAGTCTCTGTTGTTCTCCTTGAGGAGAGACTTTATTTTAGAGTTGATCCAGGACTTGTTATTGTAGAAACACTGCTTGTTCATGAGGGGCACAGTGTTGTCCACACAGAAGTTAATGTTGTCCGTGATGCAGTCTGTTATCCCGGCAATGTCCTCTCCATGACGAGCACAGAGCTCTTCCAACACAGCGGAGCGGAAATAGCTCCTCAAACCATCTCTTCACTGAGCGTTTTGTAGCTGCTTGTCTGTGTACAAGGGGTATATACAAAGGCTGGAGATGAACCAGGTTGTGATCTTAGCCCCCTCAGCTGGGGAAGAGGTGATGAATCTCCTTGTTTTTGGCACACAATGAGTCCAGCTTTTTATTGTCTTTGGTGTGGCAGAACAGCTTTGCATAAAGCGTCTCTGGATGTAGACTTGGAACAAATCTTGGAGCAGGGTTAAGAGATATTCTCTCCAACCCTGTCAGTAATCACTTTTGCTTGTTTAGTTAGGCAAAGAAAAGTCTGGAGCAGGTTGTAGCTGTTTATTGGAAAAATGTAAGCCCATTTATGTTGCATGTTAAAAGAAGCTTTTCATCATTGTAAGGTGCTGCTTATGGTAATCTTTGTCTCGCTTGGAACCTTAGAGCAAAATATTAACCCACCCACTCAATTTTCAATTGCTCTTCTTACACTTGCACCTTAAAAAAATCTTTTGAAGTTTATGTAAAAAAAAAATAAGATTTAACTTAAAATATATTTGATCAGGAATGGCAGTAGCTGCAAAATTCACACATGGCGTAAGATAATGTGAGAGTAAGAGGAGAAGGAGAGAAATGGCAAGATGAGGGGATTATTTTCCTTGGATGAAGTTCCTACTTTGGTTGCCACGGTAAGAGCAGGTGATTATGAGAAGTAGTTTGATGTGAAGCCACCAGTCTCTGTTGAAGATCTATTTAAAATAAAAAAATAAAAAAATTAGGGTTTATTTTAAAACATGTTTTCCTAGTGACATAAGGCTCTGTGGGCTGGATAAGAAAATAAAATACATCCTGAATCTGAAACAAACATCTGTCTAATGATTAGAGGATGATGCGATAAGACTGCCTTAGTCCTAAAAGAAATCCCCTGCAAGACCTTACAGTTGGGATTTACTACAGGGGTTAAGTTTCATTTGGAGCAACAGTTCTGCAGTCATGACTTACAAGTAGCTGCAATCCAAGGGCAACCTCAGGGCTGCAAATCACACTGGTGTTGCCTTTCTGCAGCTGCATCGTCCCGTCAGTGTCATGAGGAGGAACACATTCTTAATCCAAAGTTACAAATTACAGAGTTTTTATGTTGAAATATTTAGTTTTCATCCATGTCATAGTATGTAGAAACTAGGACAGTGTGTCACATCTCTCAGAGGGGAGGATAGACAGCAAAATCCTCTCATTCTGCAGCGCATGATCCAGCATCAGCTAAGCACTGGACTGCCTTGTGACATCACTTATAATCTTATATATATATATATATATAACAAATACCACAGGTCTCTATATGTTTTGCTACATTTTTTTCCACTAAGAACTGTTTTGAGTAGTTTAAAGTCCAGACATGAAAGCTGTTTCTTAGAAAATAATGGAACTAATCTATATGTATTGTTATTTTATTTGATATTTACTGTTGCTGCCAATGAATATTGAGAACAGAAAACTCTGTAATTAGGTTTGGATGTTTGTTTCCTTTCTTTTTTTAATCAGGTCGTCCAACACAATTTGTGTTGGAGTCGGTCATTATTCTGAACGATTCTCAATTATTTGAAGAAAATGTGTATGCATGCTGATGTTTTTTTTTGTTTTTTTTGCCACTGATAATAACAACCTAAATAGCTTTTTCTAACCCGTATATTAACAGCTCCAGCTCAAAGATAGAGTAGCTAATATGCGGGGAGCTTGGAGTAGAGCACAACCTGGAACTCCACATTAAAAGGAGTCAGTTTTAATGGTTTTGAGCATTTGATTCGTTCCAGAATTTATTGGGTTAACTATATGTCCAACAAGGCATTCCCTTTAACCTTCGAATTCTTTGGCTTTCTCCATAATGGACAGTAGAATATTTTGGGTCTGGACCTTGTGGTTCAATTTCAAATAAGTACCATCATCTTGTGGTATGCTATAAGATTAGAATAGCTAAAAAGCATAACGTTCTGTGCGATGAATTCCTGAAAGCAACGTCTAAATTTAACTAAGTTTATTCGGTACGTTTGCCAGTTAGAAAAATGTTGGCATAATTAAAATGTTAATTTTGAAGCATTAGGAGTAAATGTTGCTTTTTTTCTTTCAAATAAAGATAAATAAATCATATTGTAAATTTTTTCTTCAAACTTCTGTATTAGATTTTACCTCGTATTCATCCATGCGTAATCCAAAATGGCTTGTCAAGTCGCTCATTTATCTTGAAACAGCATTTGTATATTTTCTGGCTGATTGACTCTTTTGTAGTAAAATCCAATCTTGAACTATTTATTTAGGGATGCAATTGAGTTTTTATTTTGAGTACTTGGTTTACCAGTCTTGTATTGTTTTAGAGGTGTTGCTGTTATGACTGGTTCTGTCCATCTGGCAAGCCAGTCATCGCTTTCTGACCGTAGCCTGTCACAAATCACTACCACTCCATGTCTCCACACAACATGAAGGGTCCAAGGCAGAAAATCAATGGGTCCTAATGGGCTTCTCCATCAGTCCAAATATCTGAAGTTTTATGCTTGATGGTGGAGACAAAGGTGGTGAGGAGGATTTACAGGATAAGGTGATGGAGGCAGGTTCTAAGGTCTTGTGAGGACTGGCTTCATTCCATAAATGTGCTTTGAGACTTGTGTGTTTTAATTAAGCTGATATTAATTAAAAGACATATAATTATTGGAATTGAGGCAGGCATTTTTCAAACGATAGTAAAACAATGTAAAAGCAATATTAAGGGGAAAAAAGGGGAAAAAAAAGTTGTTACTGCCACTTCATTTTTTTCTTATAATTGCAGCTTTCAGTCAGAAAAAAAAATAATTTAATAAAATTAAAAGGTTTCTTTAAACTCAACATGTTCAGTAGTATAATCAAGTTTATATGCAACTACATAACAAAATATAAATATATTTTGTTGCAGTCTTCCCTGTTTCATTGTTACTCTCAGAAATCAACCAATAACTCCCTTACATGAATATGTTTTTCTGTTTTTCCTTTTATCACTTTGAAAAGGACAAATGGACCATTATGCACTGGTATACACTAGAAATAAAGAAATAAAAAATCATGAATTACTTATTGAAATATTGATGACACTCAAATAAAAATGATAAATTATAAACTTATAAAATGTTTAGTTACCTGAATAATCAGTTCTGTTTCAAACATTTAATATTTTTTCATTCCCTGACTAAATGTTTCAATCTTAGCATCTGGGCTTTTCTATATTATTTATTTCTATATTATTGTCTCCCCATAATAGCTTACACTTACTTCACCAGTTAAAGTTACATGCAGAATATTATGGCATGAGATTTCTAGACTCACAGGTCTTACTAATAAAAGTACAATGATCATTTTTAGGTTTGCCAAAACTTGTTGAAATGTGATTTTCTTTTTCTTTTTCTTTCAGTGATTGACTGCAAGGTTATTCTGGATGGCCTGCAGAGGTATGGCCCCACGCCAATGTATCTACCGGTCAGCTACCAGATCCTCAATGCTGAGTCAGCATTCTTCTTACTGGAGGCAAACCAGGACATAATGAGAAATTCCAGCCTCCAAGCTCGAACAGAGTCCTTCTTTATCCATCAAGCTCGGCAGATGCCCTTTGTCAATGCTAGCTATGGGCCGCTGTCTGTCCAGCAGCCTGTTCCTCTGGAGATGCTACAAATACTGCCAGGGCCATTTAATGCACCATCCCTCACTTTATCAACAGCGCCAACATCGGCAACCTCTTCGCCTCTGTTTACTTTCAACTGGAAGGTCCACACATACATCATCAGTGAGCAGATTCATCCCAGTTGGCCAAAGGTTCAGGTGTTGTTCTACATTGCAGGCAGGGACTGGGATGATTACAGCACCGTCCACAAGTTACCTTGCGTCCGGATGTTTGCTTTTCATGAGACCCAAGAGGTGCGAGGTACTTGTAGACTAAAAGGTGAGCTAGGGATTTGTGTTGCTGAGCTGGAACCTCTGGCCAGCTGGTTCAGCCCGCCAACTGTGAGGCCTGGCAGGCAGCGGGTCTCAGAGCAGGCTCAGGGCACTCCTGTGGAGCTCTACTACATAATTCAAACCACGGACAACGGAGACTGCAGCTCCGAGGACTCCAGAAAGGGCAGCCCAGTTCACCCAGAACAGCAGAGGCCTTTGGGCTACTTTGCAGGGCATACACCTATGCAGCGCATTGGGAGCGTCAGACTGTTGCAGCCATTATCAGAGCTGAAGTTGGACAATAACTTTGTGGTGATGGCCCCCTCTAAACCCATCAGACAGAGAGAGACAGTCTCGACTTTTCTGGCCCTGTCCACACTTTCATCAGTGCAAATTTTCACCCTCAGGTGAGTTAGATTCCTAAATATACTCTAAGATTGTGTTAGACAAATTGTTGAATCTGCATTTTCTTTTTTCAAGCAATCACAGTTTGAAGGTTGTGTGGCTGTTTTTTTATTTTATTTTATTTTCTAGTTTGGAAGTTTTTCCTATTACAGATTATTCTTTAAGTTTAAGTAGAATAGAGGATTCTTTTCTAGTTCTGGTTTTCTAAAAATGCTTTAGGAACAGCTTTTTTGTTTCTTAGCGTTCACAAGTAAAAAGTTATTCCTACATTCTAATTCTTGTACTTCTTTCTTCATCAAGTTAATTTAATCTTTTTCAAAAGCAACATGCAAAAGATATTAGAAAACCAGAGTTATTAACTGTGTAAATACTCTAGGTCTGGTTCAACACAATCTAAAATGTTGGCTAAATTAACTGGAAGACTGGAAACTCAAATGGAATATGATGGCTTGTGTCTGGATTCATTTTATCCCTAGTGGTTTTGGAATAGATTAAAGCGTAATCTGGAATAGCTCAGATCTCAATCCTATTCAGACAGTTTGGATGATGCTCAAAAGATAGGCTGGTCATTGCGTTCCTACATGATTCCGTCCGATTCTCATCTTCTTTTAGTGCTTCGTCTGGGACTTCTCCCGTTGATTTTGATTTCTCCATGGGGCTGTTTATAGTTCATGCACTTTCTAGTAAGTTTTATCAAGGTGACACATGTCATGGTTAAACATTAGCGATTGGGTTAAATGTAATACTGCAACAGAGCCACCATGCCTTCAGCAAGCAATTCTTCCTCAATAAATTCTAATTTATACTCTCTATTGTAGTTTTTGAAATGTACGAAGTTATATTTTGTATTATTAATGCATCCTGGAAAAAGAACTCTTCAAAAGCACTTTAAAATCCCAAGATTAACATCACATTCACACCAATGCTGATTGGTTTCAAACATCTAGCTGAGACTGTATCTTGTGTAACAGTAAATAAGACTTAATTAAACAATGTTTGAGACCACATTTTTGAAGAGTTTCACATTGCAGGAGATTAACTGTCTCTTAGTATGCACCATTTCAGAGAAAAATTTTGTGGATCAATATCTTACTGAGATAGTTTGACTTCATAACAACTTCCCCAGTCACTGTTGATCACATTATGAATGGTTCAAATAATCCAAGCCACATATTTGAGTGTCTGTAGTTTGTTTTGCTTGGATAACACTTTAATTACATCTTAGTGGTTCCACTTATATACTCTTGCTCTTGTCATATGCACTAATTTTTTAAATTGCACATTTGGAACCTTTTTTGTCTTATTTGACTAAAGAGAGGTGCAACAAAGTATGACACATTGAGCTTACTCTGCACCAAATTACTATTCAAAGTGACTTTAATTGCTCCATGTTGTTTGATGCAAATTAAGGTATAAGGAACATGCATTTCCGCTTGGCTATCCTCCTTCCTGCAATCTAAGTCATGGCAGATGAATCAGTTAGCAGCGTCGAAGTGAAGCTGCGACAGAGGGCTTTGGCAATTTGTCAACCTTGGGTGAGCAGGAAATCTGCCAAAAAGCCTCATTGGTTTTTGTCTCACACCAATGATGATGAACTCCCATGAAGTATTAGTGCTCCCACTGTGTGTTTGTCACATTTATCAGCGTGAGTGCAAATGGAAACTTTAAAGGCGATATTCCGCCTTCAGTTCCTCTTTGCACCAGTGTTGCACCCCATTCGTTTTTAGAACTTTTTTTTGTTTTTCCACTGGGAGAGGAAAAATTCATCAGAAATATCTCATTAGTAACCAAATGCTCAGATATCAAAGTGTTTGAAAACCCATGCAATTTTACACTGCTTTGAGGCTATCGTACCAAAGTTTGTAAGAAGCATATTCTATGATGGTTGAAGATTTCTTGGTGGTTTTGCCATGTGTTGCTTTCACCTTTGGTGACAAAAGCAGGGGTTTAGGTAAGTTTCCCCTGATCCTATACTTTTCATCGCATAACTTTTAAAGCTCATCGTATTTCCATGATGATGCATATTCATACGCAGCATCACAAGAGGTGGTTCACAGAGGAGTGTCTGTGCTGTTTTTGATTCTGTGTTGTTAAGCAGTGATGTTATTCCTCCTCCTTTCATTGCATGTATTTGCACACTGTCAGCCAATGTTTGCTTTCGCTGTAGTGTGGCTGTGTTTGTGGACAGCTTAGTTTAAGTAGCTTTGGTGTGCTTCTCTCAGCTGCTCAGGCTTCATTAACTATTTATGGATTACTCGCTTCCTTCCCCACTATCTTTACTCCACGTCTTATCCATTCTCTACCTTTCATGTACTTGTTTAACTTGTGACAAAAGAATATAAGAATATAAGAATTTATTTTTATAGCCTTTATTCATACCAATGCTGCTGTCACATGGTATTAGTAGAGTTTTTCTTCAAAATTGAACTTCCCTGTCTGTGGGTTTTTACTGAATAACTACATGTTGGACAGAATATTGCAGTCTGGTGTTCCTTTTCTTCATACTGCAGAACTTCAACCATGATGCAAGAGCTACAAAATGTATGCATTTGAAATCAAGAATCATTTATGCAATGAATCAATTTGCTGGGTTTGCTGTTTTGAGAGTAGTACATTCTATACATAAAAGCAAGCACATACAGTGCCTCTGAAAAGCATAAATATTTTTCTTTCAATTTTTAAGTCCTGACACTGATTTTTAGCTGAATTTTAACTTATGTTCCATGCTGACAAAATAATTCGCTTTGATCTAAACTAGTTTTCAAATCATTTGCACTCTCTGTTTTATGTTTTGTACCAGGGCTGCCCTTTATTTAACTCCATTCGAGAAGCTTCCTTGTTCTTATCAATGCAAATCATCCCCAATTACCATTATTTTAGAAAGACCAGCAAAGCACTAAGCTGTTTTATATTAACTATTACCTGAGCTTTGATTCTCTGGAGCTCCCGAAGACTCACCATGGACTGAACTATCTGGCTGCTTCACTGATATAGGCTGCTGTAAGGCTGCCATACGCTTTATAATTTTAGTGAAAACATTTGCACTGGATTTTGTTCGGGAGTACCTGGAGTAAAGTATGACTAATGTATATGAATGTCACAATTTTTCATATGTTTATATTTAAAACATTTCGGGAAAAAAATGTATCATAATCATTCCAATAAAATTCATGAAGGTTTTTTGATTATGACAAAATATGAATGAATTCTAGGGACTTTTCTATCTTCTACAGTGTTCATCATAATGTGCACATTTTCTGAGTATGCAATTCACCACTAAGGCAAATTTTCTTCATTATGGTTCATATGGTGGAGAGGTTTTTAGAAAAGATAAACATGTGCATGCTTGCACTCCAGCAAGCCTTCTTGAAATTTGCTCCGTTAGACAGATTAAATAAATAGAAAAATCTGTCAATGTGTTCTAAAGGGTTAAATTTCCTGCCACTGGCAGGATAAGAACAGCAGGAACACAAAATTGAAAAATGTGAGAAGATTTTTGGGTCACTGCAATTAATTCAGGCTCGGCACATCAATTTTCAAATAATAGAGAGAAAAGTCAAACAAAACAAATAGGGCATGGTAATTGTGATTTATCTTATAGTTTTTCTATTGAGTCACATACATCCATATTGTCTCTATTATTTGTTTTAAGGAGATTCAAGCTTTGATATGTCTGTTTCCAAAACAAGCAACTGAATATTCAACAAAAAACATGACATTTATGGGCTATATTGCTTAAAATACTAAGCACACACATTCTGCCATGAGATGACTGCAATGGAGTGTCATCTTACAGATCACTAAGGTGGCTCATGACTGTAAGATGCTATAATGTGAGGCTACAGCCTTTGCTGTGATGAGTTCATCACTGTGGAGGTATTTGCTATATAGCATTGTCAATTTATGTATTTTAAGTATTTTTATGAATTATGAAGATAAGAAAAAACATACAATTTTATTTGATTGGATATTATTTCCTGAAGCATATGTAATACTCTAAAAAATAAATAAATAAAAATAGGGCACTTACTTTCGCTCTCATTTTGGTTTACACCAGTTTTTTTTTCTAAAATATTACAAATTATGACTGGTCCAACCTGAAGAACTCCAAGTGATGTTCCACTGGTGGATGTTATTTATTAGTCATATAACCACAATAAGCTATTTGTAGACAGTAGAAAATTACTTGAAATAATTTCCGTGGAACGTAGATGCAAAATGTCACTCCAATGGAAATGAATGGACAAATGACTAGTATGAAACTTCCTGTATCAGCAGTTCCTTTTCCACTAGAAAAACTTGGGAAGGGGAGGAAAAAGACAATAGCGTCTTATATTTTGCTCTTTTTTGCTGTCGCTTTTATTCTAAAATCGAAAATAAATGTTACACTTTAAGGTATTTTAGCTAAGTGAGTGATACAACATTTTATTTCACTTTTAATGCAGTCTTCAGATTCGATTCCAAAACAGTCAATTCTACTTACATAATTTTTTAAACTTTTAAAGCTTAATAAATTATCAAGTGACTTTCTTCATTCTGTTTGTTATTATTAAGCTCAAATTGAAGCTTCGGCCTCCACTGGTGTTGTTTATTTACAACACCAATGGAGACAGACCAGAGTGACAGACTGGTCACTTTTTATAAGTATTTTCTTTTTATATTTAAATATAACACTTGCAATCTGTGACCAAAACCAACTTCGTATAAGTGCTTGCTATATCAGCCACGGTACTTGAGCCCCTGAAACTTTCAAATTGCATCTGTTGTTTTGCTTTTTTGATGATTTTATTATATTGAGCAATCCAAAAATTACATTGACTCCCACTCTAGTTCTAGTCCCCAAATGTTTTTTCATCCCAAAGCAAGTGTAACTGTTTGATAGAGAAGAAAGTTTATCTCTCGAGTTTAGACACATTTTTACATCTGAATGATTCATTAGTCGGAGTTAACACAAACAAAGTGAAAATTCAAGGTAATGGACTGTAAATGACTGGACAAAATTGTGAAAAGGATGTAATGGATTAAGAAAAACACTGAAAGACTTCAGAAAGCATTTCAAAATATTAATAACTTATGTAGTGTTTGCAAAAACATTTTAGCTATGTTGAACAAGTAGACCGATACCTCTACTTGTTCCAATGTGTTACGCACATTAATAATTATTATAATTAATTCAAACTCATGTTTGTTCTGCTTCCCTTGCACTTTTGTGCTACAATCTGCTCAGCTTTCATGTAGCACAAAGTACGCCATATTGTGAAGTCATGCACCTGAAGTACAGAGACCTTTTGAGGAAAGCTCTTACAAGGAAAGAGGAGATTGAAATCCTAAATGTTTCACTTACAATCTGTCACCTAAAATATTGTCTCCAAAACCAACTCAACTACTACAGACATTAGTCACAAAATTGTTGGATAGCTGCCACATCAACACTTTAATTCAGCACACAGAGAGTTTTTTTGGGTGACATATTTATCACACTGTAAAGGCCAGCAGTTTTCAAGATGTTTTTAAATGATTTATTTGCAAGGTTATAGGAAAAGTACGTTTATCAATATGTACAACAATTTAAAGTTTTTCATTCGACAATGTTAAATTACGTCGGTAATTTCAGAGACATGTTTTTGCAAACACTGCCTCAAGCTCCCTGTAAGGGAAATGTAAAGAAGAAATTGGTACCTTAAGCCTCTCATTAGTGGCTTTATTTATTTATTTTCTATCTTGGTTTCATAGCCAAATTAACTAAAATCATGGGACTTCTGTATTGGCCACTTTTATTGCATGGATCATTGGATAGTTGGCTGTATTTGATCTTATCTAAACAAATATTATGCAATTATTTTACATTTAATTGCAGGTTTTTAGTCCCAGTGCCCGATAACCAAGTAGACAGTGATGAATCTTTAAATTTACATTTTGTACTTGCAGATACACGTACACGAACACACACACACACATACATTAATCTGTAGAGTTGCCCTGAACCAGCTAAAAGTCACGCTGTGTTTGTCATGTTAAAGTCTCCCTTAGGAATCAGTAATTCCCTGCCTCATTAGGTAAGGGGAGAGTGGTGTAACAGGTTGCTTAAAGATTCTCAAGCTACTCCTTATTCAACATGCAAATTAAACCGCTATTTTCTCCTCAACAAATTAACAGGCTTTTCAAAAGATAAATTGCCCTAGCTGTATTGTAATTTTGACTAAACAATCCAACATATTTCCGCTAAACCCCTCAGGGGGCAGAATTGCTGATGAATGCAAATTAATTTCTAAAATGTGAGAGTGTAAAGGTAGAAGTATGAGATTTTTCAAACTGTGCCAGTCAAAAATAAGTAGTTTTATTTTTGGCTTTAGCAGGTTAGCAAGGCAGAAATGTTAATAGATCCAGAAAGATTGGCCGTATTTGGACATCATAAGATGATGAGTAGTCCTAAGCTCACTCAAATTCTGAACAGGGTTCAGGCTTACAGGTCCTGTATATCACCTGTCTGCTGTTTTTGGCATTGTTGGATAAAATATCAGCAGAAGAAAATGTTGAAATAAAAATGTCTCCTACAGTGTATTAGATTTACCTTGCCACTCTCAACTGTGATCCAGTTCTTTGTTAAAGGTCACCTGAGATAGGTATGTCTGTTTTCCATTTTCATTCTGTGGTTATCTGTACTTTTTCTTGTATTTTATCTGCTGCTCTGTTTTGCTGTCTCTCCCCTAGTTGGTTCGTAACCTTTCCTTCTCTGTGTATGCAGTCGTCTTTGTCATTCCCTTATCATCGCAAGTATATATATATATATATATATATATATATATATATATATATATAAATAAAAAA
>CAEGAG010005498.1:0-28282 GCA_903067065.1 Brachyrhaphis terrabensis | reverse complement strand
GGTCTAAATTATAGTCAAGGCTGATTATTAGCAAGACAGATGGGTGAAGTAGAATGAGTGTCAAACTGTGTGGTGTGTTTATAAATCTTTGGAGAAGAATAATTTAGATTACTATAATCCAACTTGAAGGACGAAACCTGTTGGTAAAAATAGAACAGTTTAAAGCATGTTCATTCATTTGCTTTACTTTGTGAAATTAAAAAAATTGCAGCCATTATAAAAGAAGCACATTTATGTCAGATGAAGTAGAGAATGTGGAATAATGAACATGACTGTATGTTTTTGGTTTTGATGACAGATTAAATTCTTTGAAACAAAAATCCATCTATATTTCGTGTTCTGCTTTTCCAAGATTGGGTCACAGAGGCAACAGGTTCAGGAGCGAACGCCAGACATTCCTCTCCCCAAAGCTCAGTCTGGGGCCCGTTCCCAGGACAGATGGGATGTATAGTCCCTCTAACGAGTTCTGGGTCTTCCCCAGAAAACCTCCAAGGTGAGGCACCCATCTCAATGACTCATTTCGGCCACTTGTATCCAGGAATTTTTGGTCATAGGAGAAGGTTAGAGCATAGACGGAGTGGTAAATCTTTGCTTGGCTTTATGGTTCAGCTCTTTCTTTCCCACAACAGACTGGACCAGCACCAGCATTACTTCAGATGAATCCCCAATATGTCTATCTATCATCACTCACGAACCAGATCAAGAACCAGATCACATCATCCGTAAAAAGTAAAGATGCAATCCTAAAGAAACCACCATTCATCCATGACGAAGCATTAAAATCCATAATCACCATAAACAGGATTGGTGACAATGGGCATCGCGAACTGGCTCAAAAATACACGTACCAGGATTGGATAGGCATTTAAAGTCACCCAGATATTCCATTTTCGCTCAGCAATCCCCCACAAAATATCTGATGGCCGCAGACGCACCGCAAGATTTTTCAGTGAGGTCGAGGAGTGTTATACTTCTGGTTTGGGACCAACACCAAAGTTTCCCACAACTGTGTTTTACTGGACATTGAAGAGGTGTGTCAACCATGACATCCGCATCCCCAGTGGAGGTCCTGAACACGGTCCATTCATGCTACCAACATCCCCAAAGGGTGAACTGAAGGTCATTCAAGCAGATTCACCTCACCACCTGCTTCAGTCTGTCTGTCAGCTGCATCACAGTGAAATAAGATTTTCTGGGAATGACATCCATCCATGACATGTTACTTTATTCTAGCTGCTTGTGATCTGGTTACTTTGTTTTGGTTTAATGTGTGGATTGGTGTTGGGATTCTATATCCAAAGACCTCTCCCCTTTTCTCAATCTCAAGAACTTTCAATGGTCACAGATTTTTTGAGGGAACAATTTCAAGAATTAAATTGTTGGAATGAACTTTTTTATCAGTCCAAGGGAAGTTTAAGCATTGCTAGCTTGATGGACTTCTGTTTATGGTTAAAGATGGTTAAATGTTAATACATTTTTACTCCACTTCTGGGTTTAGACTTGTAAAATAGTTCTTTAGTTTGCTGTGTTTCAGAATTTAACATTTATGTAAATTTTGACATGTATTAATTGAGTCAGAGTAGTTCGCATGTCACAGCAGATGCATTGACATCTTTCCAAAGAAGATAAAATTCTTCATCTTTCCATAAGCAGGAGTTTTTAAATCAGTTCCTTGATAACTTTGTGTTAAGATATTTTTAATAATAAACTCACAATGACCTGCCCATCGTATCATATTTTCAAAGTCATTTAAATCCTCTTTTCTACCTATTTTTATTCATTTTTTTTTTATGAACTTTGCCAAGTCATTTCTTTCTGGAAGCCTAAATGCATTTATTTACTGCATGTGATTGTCCAACTTGCTAACAACAAATTGAATTCAGTCCATTATAAAAAGCCAAGTGATTGTATGTTGTATATTTCAGTGTTCCTCTGATTCTTGTTTTAAATCACTCTTTACTTATTAATGTTGATTTATTTTATTTTTCAAAGACACATCTGATGTTTCAAAATACAAAATAAAAAATCTGAAAAGCAACAACATGCAGAAACGTCCACTTTTAAAAACAGAAAGAATAAAGTTTGTGAGCTAGCAAATCTTTTCAAGAGACAATCCCCTCCTTAACCTATGCACAGCAATTTGCACGTTATGTCCACCTATTTTCAATGCTCCTCACAGCAGTGTGCTAATACTTGAAAGTCAGTCGAACGTCTCTCTTTTAGTAACGACAGGAATTAGAAGGAGGAGAGAGAGACAAAAGCTTTTGTCTCACACTGTTTCTAGTAATAATCCTAAATCCGCCTCACTGCTGGAAAAAGTTTTCAGCTTTTCTCACAGCCTTAATTCCTAAATAAAGATATATATATATATATATATATATATAGAGAGAGAGAGAGAGAGAGATACATGTATGTCTTCAAACCCTTTGAACTTTTCCATATTTTGTTACATTACATCCAGAAACATGAAAGTAGTTGTATCCAATTGTGAAGTAGAAGTAAAATTGTACTTGATTCAAAACATGTTATACATATAAATAACTGAACAGTGTGGTGTGCAAAACTACTCACCCCCTGAGTCAATACTTCGTGGAACCACCTTTTGCTGCAGTTCCAGCTGCTAGTCTTTAGGGTTTCTCTCTACCAGCTTTGCACGTTTAATGACTGAAATTTTTGCCCATTCTTCTTTGTGAAACAGCTCAAGCTCAGTCAGATTACATGGAGAACCTTTGTGAATAGCAGTTTTCAGATCTTGCCACAGATTCTAGATTGGGTTTAGGTGTGGACTTTGACAGGCCCATTCTAACTCATGGATATTTTTTTCTTTTGAACCATTTCATTAGAGTCCTGGCTTTATACTTCCAGATGATGGATTGAACAGTGAGATGTTCAAATCTTTTTCCAGCCTCAGCCTGCTTTAAGCCTCTCCACAGTTTTCTCCTTGACCTGACTGCTGTGTTCCTTGGACTTCATGATGCTGTCTGCTCTCCAATATTCTCTGAACCTAAGGCGTCAAAGAGCAGCTGGATTTCTACTGAGATTAGATTACACACAGCTGGACTCTGTTTTGTCATTAGCAGTAATCAGGAAACTTCTGAAGGAAATCGGTTGCACTCAGAGAAAAGGGGCTTGAATACTTTTCATCCTACATTTTTCAGTTTTGTAATGTGACAAAATATGTAAAAGTTCAGCTTGTGGTTGACAGACTTAGCCTAATATATTTTCCTGAATTTTTTTCCTCAAATCTTCTCCTGACTGATATGTTTAAGTTGTGAGCTCCTGTCTGTAAATGTAATAAAGAGCATCAAAATCCCAGTAGGAGGTAAACTTGATCTCAGATTAATTTTAATGATAAGAATAATCCAACATCTGGTTTGATTGTAGCAGGATTCAGGCAAGTTTCGTTTACCTGATTCAAATTATTATATTTTCCTGTTTCCTCCAAGCTCAGTGATTAGAATGCATCGATTCAATTTGGTCAGGTCTCTCTGAATATGAATCGGATCCATTTATCTTGTAAAATGCCTTGATATGACATTTTGTTCATGAATAATAAGCTGAAAAATGTTTAGAGACACATCCAGAAATGGAAGAGTCTTGACTCTTGCTGAGTGGAACACCTATGTCTGCTTAAAGCAATGCATATAGATGGTGTGATGAACTTTCCTTTCTGTCAATAGTCAGAAGAATGAGTCAGTGTTAGACATTGGACAGTTGTACCACCAGTGCACCAGAACCAGTCTATAAGTTTCCAAACATACAGGGTTATGATGGTGCTGGTGTCACCTGGAGGGGTCACAAGTCCATCTCAGTATAGCTGTTCTAAACTAGAGTCATTTAACATTTATGATGTGTCAGAATCAGAAGCACTGGGTTTAGAATTAACGATATTAGGACTAACTTTATGTTTTCATTATTTTCTTCTCTCAAAGATCCGCAGTAGAGAGAAGATTCCATTCCTCCTGCTTGGCACCATGAACTTTGGTAAAGCTTAGAAAGAACCCTCAAATCCACTCCTGTAGAAAAGGAGGCTTTAAATCATACATCTTGAAAACCTTCTAAAGGGAGGGCACATTATTAGAATTTCTTTATGTTATATAAATATTATATTTGAAGAGCATTAATATGATTTCAAATGCTGAAAAAAGCTTTGAAATGGCCACTGCCATGTTGGCATCTTTTGTTCTGTCCTCAGCTCTGCAAATGTGTTAAAGAGGAATGAAGAAGAGTCTGACTGACTGGTTGACTGACTGGTTAACTGACTGGTTAGTTGACTGACGTATTACTGGCTCTCTGAAGGTAGTGAGGAACGGCTGAGTGGGAGGGTAACAGTCCTACTTTGCACATGGCCATATTCATGATAGCTGCTGTCAGTTTTGGTGAATATTTGATCAGCCTTTGTGATACAGAGAAAGTTTCTGAAATGACGACATGATTCCATGCAGTGATTCCATGTAACTGTCCTCATGTGAATATTAATAGTTAGTTAAAAGCAGAACCCCGCTGGGATGCTGCAAACAGCTGACAGCTTAAAGGAATTAAGAGATTAGGGATCAAAAGACCCTTGGTCCTCATTTTATTTCCAGATCAACAACAACTTGTGTCCTAATGACTGCAGAGTGTTCAGCCTACGCAGTAGCAGAGCAGCAGTAGTTTGGTCTATGGTCTCATACATAACAAGATGTTTCTGTGGAATTCTCCATTGCTTACATTACAGGCATCAAGGCAAGCAGGAAAAACCAGAAGGATTAGAAAGATGTACTCACAGGTTTTAGCTTTGTCTTTCCTCCAACAGCAGAGTGTTTCAGAGAGGTAGAGCTCACTCTCACAGCGCACTCAACATTACTGGAGCTGAGGCTGCTGGGAGAATGTGTAGGCTGGGAGCAAGTTAGATCTCCCCCTCCACCTCTCTCTCTCTGTGTCTTTATCTGTCATAGAGCCGCGCTGTGTGCCTGAAATACCAGCGCCCATCAGCTTCCCTCCGCCTGGGTCTTAGGGAGGTGTGTGGAACCTTGGTATGGTCTTTGGCTAATCGTCTCAAGGCGTGTTAGAAAATAACAATACATACCACATCCTGTGTGTTGTCGCTGTGTGTTCCATTTTAGTAAGTATCTGTAGATGAGTGGATCTATTAGATCTGGAATCATAAAAGTGGCAGTGCATCAGTGCATGCTGCCTTTCAGGCTGCAGTAGCCTGGCTGCTTCCTCAGATGATGGAAACCTGCATACTTCACAGCAAACTTTAAGATCTGGAGTTCTCATGACAAGAGAATGTCCTTTTTTTCAAAAACAAACTGTGTTGTAAGGGGAACCTCGGTAAAGTTAGATTAGTGTGATATCTCTCATTAGCCCAGCCAGCTATTAAAAGCTAGCCACCTGTGCAGCTCTGGACATGGATTAGTCCAGGGCTTCTGCAGTGCTGCATGCTGGAGGCAGAGTAAGACAAACTGTACTATCCTTTCATTAATAAGGGCTTCCCTTCAAAGAAAATGATCTCAGTAATGTTTCACAAAATAAAATAATTATCAGATTATTAGTGAAATTGTGCCTGTGAACAAATTCATCTGTTCATCCTAATGACTGTGATCCTACATCCAACCATCACCACCATGTCAGAGTGAGAGCAGCGCAGTAAGGAGAGGCATGCCTCCATCTGCATCCATTGTGACTCAGCTGCAGTTATCGCACACACCCTCAACATACACTCAGTGTGAGCTGTCAGCTTCACACACCAGCCTCAGAAATAATGCCGGAACAGACCAGACAGCCAATATTAGGAAATTGTTGCTTACCTATTATGTTCCCTCTGTGATGCTTTACATGAAGGCTTTAATTTGAGAGGTTGCTGTTGCTATAGCAACACTGTCTTTCCAAATTTCAGAGAGACTTTTAAGAAAATTGCAGATTGGTTCTTTCTATTGAACTCTGATTAAACCCAAATGTTATTGTGCCATGTGGTGACCTTCTCTCTACTGACTGTCAGAGTTGACACGTCACACTCAAGAGACAACAATCAGATCAATGTAAACCCCGGAAACTTAAATACTCTAAATAAATAAAAGCATATTTTACCCTGTTTATTGTCTTTACAGATCAATCCTTGATGGCTTTCTGAAAATTGTAACATAGAGCAGAAAGTGGAATTTATTTTTCCTACATTCCTACATATATAGCTGCATCATTCCTAAAATGCAGCTATATATTGTAGCCACACAATCACACCCAGGTTCTCTTCCGAGAGGAACGCTGTCACCCTATTGGTTGGAATGGTTGCTAGGCGACAAAACTCCTTGATTTGTGACAGCAAAAAACATTAGCAAGCAGAGCAGAGAGACCTGTAATTGCAGAATAGATCCATGTAGAGAGAAAGTTTGTGCAAGTGGAGAAGAAATTTGTTTGAGACGCTTCAAATCTGAGTGCAGAAATAAAGTTTTGAGAGAGTGTAGAGTATCTGAAAGAGAAATAAAATGCTGCTCTTCAGTTAAAAATGGCAGCTCTTGATTTTTGCCATTACATTTCTCCACACAAAGAGGAGAGAAGCAAAATTGTGGCAACTGACTCCAACTAAAAACAGTCTGACTTCAGTGCTTTCCAATAAAGCCTGAGTCACCTAGTAGCTACTAAAATGGCTTTTGTTTGATTACCAGATATTTATTTCACTGCTGTGCTTTCTGTCTCCCTATTAAAAGGCTACTACAAAAGTTATTGTGTGTTAAATTTTTAGGGTGGAAAACTTATGTGATGGCATAATTATTTCCTGCATTGTATCCAAATAACTTGCATAATACTCTTTGGAAAGTGAGGGGGCTGTGTCATGGTTTTACTCACCTGATTGTTCATTCATTCACTCATGAACAATCCTTCCACTTTTAATCATTTCATCACTGTTCCCACCTCCATCACCAGTACATCACTTTTACTCTTGTGCTTTTAGTCTTGCAGTCTTGTTACTATGGCAACACAAGAAGTGATTTAGCTTCTACAGTCTAAAGATAGAGTCCTCACAAAATCGACAGCTGGCACGCCAAGTTATCATTTCCAGAAACAAATACAGAAGTACAGCTTAGAATATATAGCCAGCAAATCCTACGCAAAATAAACATAACAAAAACAACATGAACACAAACATATTGATGGCATTCATTGATTTATTGCTGCAGGAATAAATGCTTCATTTTTTTAAAGGTGGACTAATACATATATACATATACAGTACACACACACACACACACGCCTGTATATATATATATATATATATATATATATATATAATATATGGAGTGTATGGGAAGCCTAATCCCAGTTTATGGGTGTGAATGTATTGATATTAGAAGAAACAATGCTTCTTTAACTTTAGCCAACCCAACGCACACACATGTACATATATATATATATATATATATGTGTGTGTGTGGGGGTGGGTGGGTGGGTGTGTGTGTGTGCGTACGTGCAGGGGTGTGGGGGTGTGTGTGTGTGTGTAACTTTTATTAATAAAAGTGAAACTATTTTCTCTATGTTGTGACAGTTTGATATGAGACAGATGATCTGTCTTACAGAAATACACCGTTCCATCAGAAACAACCAATCAGAGCCAGGAGGAGGGTTCTCATAGCTGTCAATCATTCGTGTGTATGTGCTGCTCAGACCCCATTGTTCTCTGGTATGCTACAGCTGTCTCATATTATAATATTAAGACATAGTGACAGTTTGAACAAATATGCAAAAAACCTGTTTTGTACATACTGCAGCTTTAAATGATTTCTCAAACATGCATGAAAATATCAAAGCTACTCTCCAGCTGTTTTTGATTGAATGATTAGTGAAAAATATCCTAACATGATTTAAAGCTAAAAAAAGTAAATTTTACATGATGCAGCCCCTTTACATACTTGAAATTTCTACATTGTTCATTTACTAAATTAATTCATACTCTAATCAGCTTAATATGCGGCTATCCTCTTATTGGTATGGGTTCCACACACTGCAGTGTCCTGCAGGAGGCAGCGTTGAACCACAAGTTGATAGATAAATCATTCGGTCGCAGTCCGTGCAATTTAGAGTTTCTTTGCTTTGACTGAAAACATGAGTGTCTTCATTGTTGTTGATCCAATAAACGTTTCACAGATTTGGCCGTGCATGGAGTTGTTTTCACTGCTGTCTGTCCTTGAGCTTGTGTGAACTTTCATTGGTCCTCTGGCTTCCCTGGAAAGAAGATTATAGAGCAGCATGTTAAAGGCAAGTGCTGTAGGGTCAGATCAGACCAAGAGCTGTTGTTTGAGCCAAAGTGGACTTCATAGGAGATGACTAAGGAGGAAACAAAGCATTACAAAGTGAGAGAGCATATTAATAAGCCACAAAGTTTCTGGGAGAATGTCTTTTGGACAAATGAGACTCACAGCAAATTCTGCAGTTAAATCAACACTATGCCAAGTCTATTTGGTCCTTATCAGAATATGTGTTACCATAAATAACTTACAGAGTTATTTTAACAAGAAATTTAGTAATTTTAACACTTGAAATAGTTATACCTAACTATAACTATTTATAACTATTTAATGGCAATTAATTTATGAAAAGGAATTAATTGGCATTAATTCCTTTTCAGGATCAATGAAAATTCTGAAAAGGACCAAATAGACTTGGCAAAGTGTTGATTTAACTCTGCAAAATTTGTTGTGAGCTTTTTTGGCAAGGCTCATCTGCTATAAGCTCACATTCACAAAAATGAAGCACAGCAAGAAAAGATTGCTGTCCCTACTGTGAAACATGGAGGAGGCTGGGTTGTGCTCCGGACTGCTTTGCTCCATCTGGCACAGGGTGTCTTGATTCTGTTCAGGATACAATGAAATTCCCAGAGTAACAAGGCATTATGGAGAGAAATGTACTGCCTGTTTTCAGTGGCAGGTTGTGGGTCTTTCAGCAGGATAAAGACCTCAGACTCTAAAACAATGACTGAGAGCAGAACAGTGGGATCCTCAGCTGCCACAGGTTGAGTGAGGGGTCAGCTTTCCATTTCCCCTCCTCATCAGGGTCATATGAGGCAAACAGTTCCCTAGGAGCAATTCAGACTCCTTGCATGTCTTGGAGTGTGGAAGTTAATCTCTTGTACAGGTAGAACCCAAACTGCACACAGACAGGCTCCGGCCCAACTGGGATTTGAACCTAGGACCTTCCTGCTGTGAGGTAACCGTCTGAACTAAGTGAAATAATAACTGCTACAGGTGACTTCTCATACATTGTTTTATTACTTACATACAAAATATCTCAATCAATATAAAACAAGTGGTTTTATAACGTTTATAAAAGAAAGTTTTTTTTACATATTTGTTAAACTGTCACCATGTCATGACAGATAATCTGTTAAAAAGAATCATGCTCCTTCACCTCCTCTACGAGCTACTATAACCATCTACTGAAATGCACCGCTCAAAAATTACCTGAGAGCCAGGAGGAGGGTCTTAATGCTGTCAATCAAGTTTGTGTAGGTGCTGCTAAAAGAGCTAACAGTGGAGAACAACTTACAGTGACAGGAAAACCATTTATCCACCATCATTGTTGTCCATGGTAACTATCCTGAGCATTCATGACAGACTATATTGTGGCATATAGCTGTAGCATAGAAGAGAGCAATGGGGAGAGTGTGAGCAGCATGTACACAAAAAGATTGACAGCATTAAGACCCTCCTCCTGGCTCTGATTGGTTGTTTCTGATAGAGCAGTGATTTCTGCAGATGGCTCAGGTAGGAGGTGGAGGAGCGTGATGTTTTCACAGATTATCTGTTTCATACGATAATGATACGACAAGGTCACAGTTTAAAAAAAACTAATTTTAAAAAAGTTACATACTCAATTCTTCATTTCAAGAACTTTAGGATATTAGTAATTATTTTTTGTGATATTTTTACCACTTCCTTCCAATCATTCTTTTATATCCTCCAGCCCTTTCTTTTTTCCCTTGATGAATAGAAACCATACATCAGACCACAGAATCAGAAAACATTTATTGTTCATCCAGAGACGGCACATTAGTCTACACATGCAAAGATCCTCCATCCACAGTTTGGATGGAAGTTCCAAACTGTGGATGGTGTGATACTGGTCCAGTGTCACGCTACACTTTTGGATTCCACTGACTTCTAGGAAGTACAGAAAATCATATCTGTTGTTTTTTTCTTCCAACTGTAAGACAAGGAGTGCTTTTTCAGTGAACTCAAACATCATACTGTCCAGAGTGTTTAGAACATTAAGGCTTGGATCCAAATCATTTTTTTTTCAAATTGACTAGAGTATCAAAGTTTGTAGGAAATATACTTTTTAAGAATATGACATTTACAGATTTTTCACATCATAAAATCTACTCCAGTAAATATCAAAAGCCACACCATCAATTACTATTGAGGCTGGTGCTGGGAGCAACAAACAGGATAAGTTTGTGGCCTTTGTGCTATAAGACAAAACCTTATTTACTTATAATCTGCTACTCTGTAACCTTTTCCCCTTTTCATCACGTTATATGTACCCAAACAATCCCAAGTGACACAAAGAGAAAAGAAAGAGTTGAAAGATGCTGTTCTAATTTAGTTTTTTTTTATAAAAGCTGAACTTCTGCCAGCTTTGTGTGTTTCACATTGCAGACAGGCAGAGTGACTTCTCTTGGCACTTTTCAAAAATTAGAAGTAAAATGAGTATGAGGTGAACTTTAACAGCCAATTCACCACCTGAGCAGCCAAACCATTAAATGCAGTAATAAATTAACATGACATAAAGTTTCATATGTAAACTATTTTGGACTGCTTAGTAAATAATTATTTCCTTACTGAGAAATTGTCCTGGCGTTCAAGACTACTTCCTGCAATTTTCTTGAATATGTACACATTTCACATAGTCATCATGTACAGTGACAACTGTAAAAGCAATAATCAGAGTACCTAGTTACAAAGCTTGCCTTATGACAGTCAGACAGAGACAAAGAAAAAACATGATGATATATGGTTATAGTATGACTAAATTCTACTGTTTTATATTATAAAAAACATGCTTATAATGTTTGCTACACAAATGTTCTGATGTGAGAAAAAACAGACTTTGGTACATCTTGCCATATCACAATATGACAAGGAACAGTTGTTCCATTTTCTTTATGCAACAAATTCTAAAATACCAAAAGTGTATGTGTGTTTTTTTTTATTACATAAACATATAATAATAAACATGAATTTTGTCAGAAAATTCACAAAGTACCTTTTGGCACAAAACAAAATCAAAACACCAAACTAGCACAGTCTAAAACAAATTTGAGATTCTTTGTTTTAGTACTGTACAACCAGGAACTTGAATAGAATTCAGTTATAAGTAATGCATCTACAAAAATTTTCTGCATATTACTAAAATAAATGTGAAAAGCAATAATATAAAACTTAAAAATGGTGTTTTATGTATTTCCCCCCAAAAAACAGCCTCAATTGAGAGGGTTCATGAAAAAAGCTAATATTGATAGTAAAATTAAGGTAATCATTAAGATTTTGTCAACATACACATTGGAGATTTGGAATATACTTGCATAAGTGTATTAAGATGCTGAGGTCACCAGAAAGGGTCAACGTCAGAGTCGTCTCTGGCATGATGAAAAAGCTTTGCTACTGTGGAACATGGTGGATCACTCTGGACGGTTTTTATTGGAAGTGACTGAAAATCTGCAAAAATTAAAATTGGTGGCAAACAATAATGAGAAAGTGTTCGTAGGGAAATTAACAGACATCTTCCAGAGATGTAAGGCTGAGACAGAAGGTGATGATGGACCAGGTCAACAACCCAGAGCAAGCTCCAGTCTTACTGACAGCCCATGGTTCAAGTTATACGCTGCTGGACACACGACTTTATTAGTTCTAAAGGACAATTAAAAAAAAAACTTACCAACAGTGATACTTGACACATCACTGGCTGGTAATTGCAAAGAAGCCAATCCAGGAGTGCAATAAATTTTATGCATATTAAGGTATATTTGGTGTTCTAACTATTGAATTAGGCAGTTCTAAGCTTTTTCAGAGGGGGTTTCAAGTTTTCACAGATTTTTAGGCAGTGATGGTCCCTAAACCCCCACAAATACAGGGGTCCATTTTACCCCTAAAATGATTTGGTCAGCTTGACGGATTTTTTTTCTTTGCTCTTCCAAACCATTGTTTCTTACATAGAGTACTCAAGAGTCTCTGCTGAAGTCCAATTATCTTGGAGCAATCATTCTCTATGTCAGTCTGCACAAACTGACATAGAGAGAAAAAGAAAATTAAATCAAATAAACAAATATTAACAAAGCTGCTCTGGTGATTTAAAATGAGACAAATGATCAGTTAAAGGGTAAGGCTGCATTTTGTTTAAAGCAAAAGAAAAAATCAACAAAAAAAACTTTGCATGAGACATGATTGTAGAGTCTACCGGAAATTGAACATTAAAGTGTGAAGGTAAAGGGTTAGAGAACCTTTAACTCTTCTAAAGAATGATGAACAACGCCAGTGTTCAGCTCACTAACACATAAAGGAGCAATCGCTAATTTTTCTGAGCAATGTTCAAGGTTTCTGTTACCTGTCTTACTTCTTTTTGACAGTAATATTCCACCTTCACCCCAAAAAGTTCATTTAAATTCCTGGTTGTCAAGCAAGAAAACAAAGAGAACCCAATATAGCTATACACAAACCAAAACCAACAGAATGCATTTTAATTGAAATTGCCACTTTATATCTAAATCTTTTAGGAAATGTTTGTTGCTACACAAGCAACATTAGGTTGTTTAAAACAATCTGTGCTTTTGCTACATTGGTGTACACAGAATAATACAGCATTTAGATATTGTGAACAAAAAAAATCCCTCTTTCTAAAACACTATATACTGAAGTACCGCAGCCTCAGTAATAGATATTGCAGTTACTCCCTTAAAATCCTTTAAGGGAACAACTGCTAAGGGAGCAACTGCTCCCTTTTCCTTTAAGGGAGCTTTTCTCATATTTAATTGCTATAGATGATTATGCAGTTTTTTGGAATTAGAAAATCAAACCTGAGTGAATAAAAAGCAGTTTTCAAACAAAGATTTATTTTACCTATAAAAAAAACAAGCTATGCAATCCAAGTTTGCCCTATGTGAAGCCATAGATGCTCCTAAGGATTATAGCTGCTTGTAACTTTCCTTTACAGAATTATTCTAATTCAACCACTGGAGAATTTTCAATATTTTCATACTTTATCTAGGCCATACCAAAGCCGTCATTTTATATTAAGAGGTGGTGCATAACCCGACACAAGCTGATGGCTGCCTAATTTCTTTCTGAGGTTTAATGGAAGGCTGTCCAGGTCCAGCAGTAGCTGGTCTGGAGAAACAAACATAAAACTTGGTGAATCATAGCAACTGTATGATTTAAGAAAGAGCACAATCCCTTTTTCACATATTGCTGCGTTGGTTTGCAAAGCTTTTGGTCCTTTAAAAAGATATTCATCTCCTAAAGTGTTTTGTATTTACACTGACTGAAGTAGGCGCTTTTTTATCCACTCTTACTGACTCAGGTAATTCATGCACACAAAATGGATTTCACTGGAATACTTCAAATACTTTCCAAAAAAACCCAAAACATATAAAATGGAATCAGAAAAATTCTGACGTTTTGTCAACCTTTCAACACATTTAGAAGTTGTAAAACTGGTGAAATAGTGCACAGCTTTGCTGCTGTATGTGCTCTAAAAATTGATTGCCATTCATGTACAAATGTACTCACAAAAAGTTAGGGATATTACGCTTTCAGATGAAGTGTCGGGACGCATTATAACCTTTCCAGGTGAACTTAATGTGACTTTCGCTAAATCTTTGAATACACATATCCAACTGTTCAATGTTTCAATACATTTTGCACAATCTACTGTTCTCTAATGGCAAAATTCACAACAGGTGTTTGATCCCTGAATCAACCAATACTTTTCCTACCTCAATTGTTTTTTTCTTGTATTAAAACAGTTCTCCTCAACATCCTGTAGACATTTTGACATCATGAGACCAGAGCAACTGCTAACAATTGACCAACATAATTTCCATTGAGAGGCTCTCAACAGGATGTTCTCAGATGGCGGTGGCCACTGAGCTTATAGAGTCACAGTATCGTCAGAAGGTTGCAACGTAGATATGGAAAGACTGGAAGAGTCACAGAAAGGTATAAAAGTGGACTTTCTTTGGCCACGTCTGCTATGAAGTGAACAATGCTCAGCACAACTGGATGATGAATGCCATTCAACTCCTGGTATATTTAAGGGAGGTGAGAGGCTCCCAGATGCCACATCAGATCATTAGGAATCATTAACATCAGTGTGGTCTGTGTGCTGGACAACCTGCAACAATAACTGATCACACCAACAGGCTGAGGGGCCGCCCTTCAACAAGAAGGGCGGCCTTCTTGTTGACGTCCTGGCATGACGTCCTGTTGTGGACGTCATGCCACAACAGACTATAAGTTGACTTGTGAACAGTCGGAGACATTGCTGTCAAGTTGTAATTAATGCTCAAGTCACATGACACCTTATGGAGACATTGACATTAATTATTGTTGCATACTCACAACTCTTGGCTTTTCTCTTAATACACTGTGTGAGGTAGGGAAATCACTGTAGGATATTTCTAAACTTCTCTACTTTCATGCTATGATATCATTGTTGTGTGAACTTTTTATGTTTTCCACAAATTTGACCAAAAGCAAAATATCCCTAACACTTTGTGAGTAGTATATGTATATATATATGTATAAAACAGTATGATGCAGCGTACAGTAAACGCTTACTTTAGTGCAAGTTACATCTAATTTGTCTTTGCAGCTACATGATAAATGCTAAGCTCACTTATGGTTCCAACAGTATTCTGTTAAAGATGGGCTACCTGTACAGAACAGAAGCATTACAAAATCCTTCTTGCCTTTGTTGCAATTCTTTGTAAAATAATTATTGGTGTTTTTGGAGAATACAGAATGCTTTATACAAAGTAAATAGTTTTGGCTGGTGTAGCACCACTTTCAAGTATACACAGTATTTACAATGTAGGGAAGTAAACATTGGTTTCACAGCTATGAAACAACAATTTTGTCTTAATGTGACTGGCACATTGTTTTTTGTTGTTGTTGTTTTAAATCCAAAACATATGACATTATAAAAAGGATTCCCATAGGAGTGACCACAAAGAAATACACAGTGATTATTTTAACAACACACAAACTGTTGCGCTTCAGTGTAAGCGTGTACAAGAACCATGCTACATATAAACTTCTGTAGAATTTGAATTTTCTGAAAATACACTTGTTCTATTTGCTTTCTTCAAATGGCAGTCCGGTCACATCGTGTTTTATTCCTTGAAAGTAGGAGTAATTGAGGTTCCCTTGTAGAAAACATTCCTAGCATTATCAGGACTGTTGGCTCTCTCTGGGATCATAATGATATTATTGCTTTTTCTTCGCAGCGTTGACTCACGACTGGAAGCAACTGAGGGGATTTCGGAAGCTGCCTCTCCCCCTAAGTTACCACCTCCTCCAGCCCCAGGACTACATCCATCTCCTGGAGTGACCCTTATGGTGGAAAGACCCTGAGGATGGAGCCTCTGCTCTGACTGGCCAGTGTTCTGGGTGTGAACAGTAACTATGGGTGGGGTTCCAACAGTTGAGGTGGTGATAATAATGTGTTTGACACGCTTCCGGTCAACGGACCCTTCACGAGCTGAGTCTGAAC
Organism: Brachyrhaphis terrabensis; assembly: GCA_903067065.1. Taxonomy (NCBI): domain Eukaryota; kingdom Metazoa; phylum Chordata; class Actinopteri; order Cyprinodontiformes; family Poeciliidae; genus Brachyrhaphis; species Brachyrhaphis terrabensis. Next base: position 12,538 of record CAEGAG010005498.1, on the reverse strand, counting down.
TCTCCGAGTCGACGCTTTGATCATTGTGCTCAACAGTCTGCCTGAGACTCCCAGGACCTGACCCACTACCAACACAGCTAGTCCCTGTACTTCCACCGACACTGTTGCCATGATCCAGCGATCGCCACCTCCAAGAGCCACTTCCATCTGTAGACGGAGCTTGAATAACTGGTTTGTTATTTTCAGGGTGGGCCTCTACTCTGACAATTGCTCCAGTGCTTCCTGAAATGCTACCAGTGGTGCTGCCCAGTGAGCTGGGCCCTGTGGTGCTGATAGGGTCTTGATCGGTGAGTGCTCTGTATCGCGTACTACCGTGGCAACTTCCATTATCATTAAAACCCATGCTGCTTTCATCTAAGCTTTTGGAATGGGTTTGAAGTAGACCCTGCTGCTTGGACATAGCAATCACTTGCATGATTCGTGGCTGGGTGCTCTGCATGTTTCCAGTCTTCTCAGCTGCTCTTTGCCAGTTAGCTTGAACTGTACTGTTGACTGTTATGTCACTTGCTCCTGTCCTTTGGGAAGTGGTGTTGTAATTTTCATGTGCTTCCTCTGGTATGTGCACTAGCTGTGAAGACCCAGGTCTAGATTGCATTGATATCCTGGTGCCTCCAGTGATTCCACTGCAGTTACTGGGTAGTGTGGTACTAGCACCAGTGGGTAGCTTGGACATGTATGTGCTGGCATCAAGGCCTCCATTTATGCCCACAGTTGATGGTTCAGAGCTGGATCGTAGCTCAATGCTGCCATGATGTGGAAGGTGGCCAGAAGATGAGTCGACAGAGGAGGAAAATGAGTCTGGGGACATCATGGAGCATTTATGGTTGTTGTTCTTGCTTTTCCATTGAGACAGAAGCTGCTTTGAGCGACTGGAGTCCATGGATGCATGGTGGAGAGTGGCAGCATGGCGTCTGGCGGCTTCTTCATATGCTGCTATGGCCTGAGGGGTGTGAACCCGAGGAAGCGTGTGGCTAAAACTCATCATGGCATCTTTGCTCTGGGGGTTGAAGGGCGACATCACTTCCACATTAGCATTGGAGCGCTTTAGGCTGTCTTCAGGTCTCTGCTGCTGAAGGCCTCTGTGAAGCAGGCTTTCAGAGTGGGAGGTGGGGATACCAGCCTCACTAGACATACTAGCTTTCATCTGAAGGTGATGGAGAACAGCCTCCTGACTTACATGTGGCAATGTGCAAGAAGGGTGGTGCAAAAGGACAGGAGGACTGCTGTTGGGCTCCTCACTTGACTGGAAATTTCCAACTGCATACACCCCCTGGAAACAAATCAAACACAAGTACATACTTTACTTGATAATGCACAAATCATTGACATGACTGTGACACCTTTTATTTTATACATTTTTAATAGGTTCTTATAGCTTAAGTGTTAAATTTCACTTATCCTAAATGTAAAAACAGAGAATCACATGTGGAAACATAGTCTATGGAGCAGTGATATCTCATTTACGTTCCTACCAAGGCTTTTCTGCATTGGTGTGTTGGAGTGCTTCACTTTCGGACTGCATGAACTCTAGGAATTTGTAGTTCCTAGAGTGTATAAATGAGCTTCTAGTTAATCTCTTATGATCTTGCCTTTTCCGATACAAAAGGCCTAGTCCATTAATCCGTCTTTTCAGATCCCATCAGATCCCTGTAGTCATCTGATCACCTGCTTCTCTCAAAGTCTTTTAAAATCGGACTTATGACATCAACTCTGTGGCACTTGAGCGATGTGAACTGTCTTTGGATGCCATGCATTCTTATTGCAAGGATTGTCTAATACTTAGTAGTTTTGCTCTCTTCCATCTTCTTTATGTATGTATGTATGTATGTATGTATGTATGTATGTATGTATGTATGTATGTATACATACATACATACATACATACATACATAGCCTAGGGCTACTAAAATCAGTGGAACTTTTCTTATTTTTTTAGTAATGATTCTATGTGTTTATATTAACAAAAACACAATTTCATTATAGAGTTTTGATTTTTACAATAATATATATTTGATAATGCATGTTGAAATCATTCTTTAATCAATGCATGTTGAAATCATTCTTTTTATGGGAAACATAAATTGCTATTGGTGGCCCCCTGGTGGCCGCGGTAGGTCACGCTTCACCAGTACTATGAGCTGCAATTTGCAGAGTTCATGCAAACCTCCAAAGCTATGATGGAAGATACGTTAGCAAAACAATGTCACAAAAAAGGACTTATCCGTCAAGGAAAGAGAAAAGAAAGAGGAAGAATAGAGAAAAAGCCAAGCTAAAGTATGTTTGCATGTCTCTTGGTAATGTAATGTTTATCAAAAAGATTTGTGGAGCTGCTAATAGAACATTTGTTTGATAGCGACCTTGAATGGTCCAATTCAATAGCCAAACATTTATGCTACTACCTTTGCATTTGGAATATGTGGAGTATTCCTCCACATACTCCAAATAAATATCTGGAGGAAAATTTGCATTTGAACGCTGTGACTTTGCAAGTTCTCCCACTTAAGGATGTGGTGCCAGCTCTCTTAAGGTCATTGTCATGGAAGAACTTGACAATGACCTGAAGCACACAGCCAGGATAAGCAAGGAGTGGCTCAGTAAGAAGCATATCTAGAGTCTGGAGTGGCCTAGCCAGTCTCCAGACCTAAACCCAATAGAAAATCTTTGGAGGAGCTCAAACTCCGTGTTTCTCAGCGACAGCCCAGAAACCTGGCTGATCTATAGAAGATCTGTGTGGAGAAATGGGCCAAAATCCCTCCTGCAGTGTGTGCAAACCTGGAGAAAAACTACAGGAAACAATTGACCTCTGTGGCTGCAAACAAAGGCGACTGTACCAAATATTAACAGTGATTTTCACTGGTATTCAAATACTTATTTGCAGCAGTAACACACATATAAATTATTAAAAAATTATACATTGTGATTTCCAGATTTTTTTTTTAGATAATGTGTTTCACAGTGGACATGCACCCAAGATGAAAATTTCAGACCACTCCATGATTTTGAAGTGGAAGAACTTGCAAAGTTGCAGGGTGTTCAAATACTTAATCATGCTGATTCCTGACTTTTGATGATCATCTCATTTATATCCAATATGTATCTATGAGTTGCATGTGTGGGCTTGTGATACATGTACATGTTAGTGAGACAGTTTGTCCAGATAGTCCCATATATGTTCATTTTAAAGACATATATTTGATACAAGATTATGGTATAGTTGTAAAATATCCATTAATTAATGTAGTGCTCTCCAAATGTCTGGATTATTATTATTTAATCTAATGAACTAAAGTCAATTCAGCCCAAAGAAGCATTGAAGTGAAAAAATGATAGTTGTTTTTGATGAAACATGCTGTTTTTAAGACTTCAAAGTTACAAGTAAATTGTTTTCTTGTTAGCTAATTTCACCATATAAAAGATGCTAGCAAGGGAGCAATTTTTGACAAACTTACCAGGTACACGGCGATACCACCTCCAATCAGGAATCCCAGATAAACGTCAACAGCATGGTTCTTGTACTGAATGATTCTAGTCAAACCACAAATTATGGCACTTATAATAAAAGAGAAGACCAGCAGAGGTTTAAGCAGCTTGGACGAGTCTGTGAGAGTGCTGTTGAAATACATCTGTCAACACAAAAACACATATCAGTCCTGATGAGTGGCTCTGCAGGCTTTCTAAAGATCATTCAAAATCCATCCATCCATATATCCATACATGTAGGGCTGCAGAGAAGGCCTATACAGCAATAAAGCACATAGTTCACTCTGCACTTAGCTAAATCAGTCACCTGAAACATCATCACAGTGAATCTAAACATCTTTAGTAGTAGAGAAAAATCAGCTTAACTCCAAATACAGCAGCCTGCAGTTTTCAGCTGATCTAAACTATTGTAGGACTACAAGATGTGACAACACACTGTTGCTACCATGGGGAGCACATCTGATACACCGAACTACTGTAAGTATCAAAACTAAAAAAATTACTTTAACTGTTTGTATTGCTAAACATTTTATTAAAATTGTCCAAACAACAGCATTGACAAATTTTAAGTTTCTTTAATATTGTATCATCCATCCATCCATCCATCCATCCATTGGCCACACATCCTTATTCTTTACTAATAAAATCGGCTGTCAGTTACAAAGTGGTCACTTTTTGTTTTTCTTTTGGCAAATCCCATTTAAAGGGAACTAAAAATGGAATGAGTGTGTACCGCTAACACACCGCTATCTGTTTAATGACATGCTATTTAAGATTGACTAATAAGAAAAAAGAGAACAGAACAAGTCTTTAAATACTTTTTTCCAGCAGTCTATACTGGAGCTCCAGGAACTGAACCAGCTACCAGGCAAGTGAACGAAGCACATAGAGCAGAAAATAAAAGACTATTATCCTCAACTAAAAAGTGTAATTAAATCTGTTCATGGTATCTGTGTGTTTTTAGAAAGGTTCAATTACTCACTGATATGTAGACAGCAGCGAAGGATGCTAGTGTGGCATGCTGGGATGGGAAGGATTTTCTGTAACAGAACAAAAAAGAGAACGAGGGAGTCATCACTAAGGCCAAAGAAAACCAAGTATGATGCCAGGGGATTTTGTTTCCATGGGTTCTCTCATCATTCATATTAGATATCTCCCGTATGAGTTTCTACCTACTGTAACAACCCACCATAGACCCATAAAACACATCTAAGCATGCAGCCTGTCTGATCCAGTCTTGTTATAGTGCGTTTCAGCAGGAGCTGAGCTGGGAGCTGCTGAGGGAACATGAACCTGTGGCCCACTTTCTCAGTGAGCTTCATCCATGTGACCTATTTCTACCAGCTCCTCACATTCCATCCTCTAACCAGCTTAGCTGTGTGTGCGCGTGCGGGGGTGCGTGCGTGTGTGTGGATCCCAGCATCTTGGTGCATTCAAGCAGTTGTGTATATCCACGTGTGCCTTCATTTAATTTCCATCTGAAACATCTGTGGAATCATAAAAAATTAATACAGATGTGAAAACTGACTGCGCTGCTTCTCACAGAGCTGACCTAAATTTAGAGCTGAAATCAGTCCAGCAGATTTCTTTACTACGACTCTGGTGGATGAGCCGTTGGTCTTCCAGTGAAGTATCTCTGCAGTCGATGCCTGATGGCTAACGAGTGCCTCTGGTGGCTGACAGTTAGTTTAGTCCAGACAGATTTACCTTCTCTTTCCTGTTTCTTTTAACTGAATATGGTCTAAGAGCAGTAATTCAATAATTAAAAGTGAAAAACAAATCTGCGCACAAATTAGCTTACTTTAAATCTCCAAATACAAGTATTTGAACTTCGTATTTAAAATAAAAATAATTTAGACTGGCATATAAAATAAGTCAACGTACTATTTAACATGACTTCTAATATAAAATAAATTATTTAAAAATCAGTCTGTCTAAGAATATGTACTTAGTCAGGATTAATTCAGTTCAGGTTTGCCCTCCCTTAAGCAATATACAATTGGAATTAGAGCTGACAAAGAAGAGGAAAAAAACTATAAATTCACCTCATTCTATGCTACAGTGAGAATTCCTTCATGATCTAGCATCAGGGTGAAACCAACAGATGTGCAGTTCAGACTGGAGAAGCTGTTGTGAAAGATGGAAATAATAAAGGAGATGTGGCCCTCAGAAAGCTAGTTAAACATATACTGACTAGGCAACTGAGCTAAAAGAAAGTGACAGATGAGTCAGCAACCACAGTATTTTATTGCAGCAATAACATATGACAATATATGCTTGGCGTTTTGATGGATACACCCATCCATCAAAAAGCAAACTTGTTTTATAAAAGATAAAAAATAAATCTAACAGGCAAATATTCCTTTCACTGAAATACATCCAGTAATAATACTCTGACAGCAGTAAGCCTGGTTCTAGTTTTCCTCAGTCCATGGTTCGTACCAAGCATGGTTCTGCTTCTGGTTCAAGCAGCATTCCGTTTCTGGAACAAACTTCCAGAAAACTGCAAAGGTGCTGAAACACTGAATTCCTTTAAATCAAGGCTAAAAACCAATTTAATTAAAGCCTTCCATCAATAAGAACAGGAAAAAAGTTTAACTCTCCCCTCTGCATGTTAACATGTTGTTGTTTAACACCTCTTTAACTATGAGATGCTTGTGGGTCAATGGAAGAATTATGGGCAACCACATCCAGAAATACTCTGCTGTCATGATCCATTTTAGCTTTTGCTATGGCAACGGGGATGATGCACAGATATTTGATTGGAAAATTGACTGATAAAGTAATCCAACTAAAATGGGTTGGCTTATTGGTTAAATGATCATTATCTCAACTCAGGACTATGTAATAATATTGCTGGTCCGGACAAACTGCTGTCTGTTTGTGTGCCTATTCCAAGTTACTCACTGAAAGTTTGCATGTTTGCAGATTTTTTGTAAAGTATGTCTAACACGTTTGAAATGAAAAGCAGTTTGTAAAGCTGAAATTCTTTGAAGCAGTTGTACATGATACTCTGTTGCCTGGAGTTTCAAAGCAGTTAATCAAGGAGCACCATTCATTTCCTTTGCAGTGATTGGTTGTGGAGGTAAGGAAGATTGTAGATCTCAGCTTCTGCTATAGAGCTGAGACGTTTCCATTGTACGATTCAATGAACATTGAGGTATATTTGGTATTTGAACTATTGAAAAAGGCAGTTAGAAGCATTTTTAGAGGGAGTCTCAAGAAATCAGTGGTCTGGTCCCCAACGTACTAGACTGCCAGGTGGTCAGATGAAATACCTGTTTCATCAGCAGCTGAAATAGATCAACCAATAGAAATCCTTCCACTTTATGAAAACATGAAGTGGACTGAACTAATGAATATGTGACATTTCTGTTGAGGAAAACTAGGCTCTGGTCATTCGGATCAGTGATGAAGAACAGAATGAAGTCAGGCAGGAGAAACATTCCAGCAGAGCTGTCACCACATCAAGTCAGTGTTAGGCATCACAACAGTTCTCACCTAAATATTTTCAATATTTTCCACCTACAAAATTGTCCCTAAATGCTCCTGTGACATGGGAAAGGCTGTGAAGCCAGAGCTCAGAGTATCAAAGCACAAACGTCTTCATGAGGTGCAGCATGCAGCGTGAGAACAGCTCTGTTCTCTCTAACTGATGTAGGCAGCTTTTCACTTTTGCCTACTCTGCTAAATGTTGCTCAGAGTAACTTAAAAAAAAAAAAAAAACAGAGACCGTGGGTTTAACAGTAGTAACATGCTAACGTCCAGGCCTGGAGGGTTGATGTACTGTTACTTCTAAATGTCTCCCAGGTTTAACACACCTGAATCAGATGTTTATGACCTGCTCAGTCTGCAGTGAAGTTCTCCAGGGACTTGCTGATGAACTCATGGTTTGACTCAGGTGTGTTGAAGCAGAGACACTTTCAAAAGTTGCAGGACATTGGCCCTCAAGACCTCTGAGGGCCCCTTGCTCTAGATGCTTTTCTGTAACAGTTTAAACATTTATTTCATGCGTTTAATAAAAATTCTGAACTGCTGATTAATTGAGTGAAGATGATGTATTCAGAACTCAAACTGTCCAAACACTTCAACTGATCAATTCTTATTTAACACATTTTTTAAAACTGTTGCAAAAGAACAAAATACATACTCTTTCATTACAGTGTCTTATTGATTACTTTTGTCACTGGAAAGGTCTTAGTTCTAGAGGTAAGTGAAAGAGATGAATGCTTTTCCTCCTCACCTCCCCTGGTTTATAGCTGCAGGGTCTGCTCCTGAGCAGATATCCTCTCTCACATAGGGGTTCTTATCACAGCTGACGTTCAGTGTGGTGTAGTTGGGTTTGCACACAGTGAGGAAGTAGGGTGTGGGATAGCCAGTCATTAGCTGCAGGATGTCGGTAATGAGGGCGGTCGCACAGAGGCCAAACGCATGAACACCTGAGGATGAAAGGTTTGACGTGAGACAACTGTGCAAGAGGTCCAAAAATCATACCTGGGATGATAATGTGAGAAAATGCAACATGAATTAGGAAGAACCAAGTGTTTATTGGTCTTAAACTAAACACTGAGAAAGTGGACATACCAACAAAGCGGATGGCTCGGCGAATGAAAGAGTTGAAATTGCAGCCAGCTGCGTTGATGCTAGCCTCCGTTCCGCCAGTCTTCCTCCGAGAAAGGCAGCAGAACAAGATGGCCTCTCCAATCATGATCTGGAGAACAATCACTCATTTACTACATGTGCTTCCATGTAGATGTGGTTGGTAAAGATTGTACTGAGGATGACAGCAGACTCAACATTTAGTCTTCAATGTGTTTTTTGTTACTTACTTGCTAGGCAACCAGAATGCTGTACACATTCTGGTTGGTACTGAATCAATGTTGCCTTTAATAATGTTTATATATTTTCAGATCTAATCCAATTCAATGAAATTTTTGATATGGCGTCAATTCACATCATATGCAATTATATCAAGCAACTTACAAGACAGACAGACACAACATATGATCTAATCAATCCAAGATGATTAGAACAAAGAACAAAGCAACTTTCATTCATTATTCCAACTGATAGAAGGTTTTCTAAGTAATCCAAGCCAGTTGCATTGAGCCACTAACTTTCCAGTGATCCGCCTACTGAGCAAGGATCTGGGGAAAGACAGCAGTTGATTGCATCGAGCAACTTTAACTTTATTGAATTCTGGGCGTGGTGGTGGCGGCGTAGGGGTAAAGCGCACAAACCACATACGAAGGACTCAGCCTATGGCCGTCACGAGTTTGGCCTGGACCGATGACCTTTACAACATGTTTCCACTGTTCTGTCAGATTACTATTAAAAAATCCTAGACATTTTTTTTTTCTGACTTTCCATGCTTGGTGCTTGGCTGGTTGTGTTCCCCATGATTGGGGAACACAACTAGTTCCCCAGTCATGGGGAACTGGTTGTGTGACTGGGTTTGGGATTGACCTCCTACATCTCCTGTGCCTTGCTGACCGTCTACCAGTGTGTGGGGCGTACACATTGCCCTGGGTCGGTGCCTTATGTCTGTCTGCCTGGGGCACTTGATGAATAGGTTCAGAGGTAAAAAGTAAGAATAAGATCACCTAAATGTCCATTCATTCAAACAAACAAAATGCATTTGAACTGAAAAGTGTAGCTCACTCTGTCTAACACTGCATTTTCAAAACACTTTATTAAAATGTGATGAACCTTTGAAGTACCACCCTCCTCCTTAGGCCATGTAAATGGCAGGTCAGTCTGCAGATTCTATTTCACTTTGGAGCCCCAGCTGAGGTTAATGTGAACCTCTGGCTGTATTATTGTACAGTTTGAGACTTTATACTTCTAACTGTACCTTATAAAGTGAAATATTCTGAATAAAATAATTGTTTTAATACTGATATTTTCTCATATTCAACCATGTGGTTTTCCAAAGAAACAGGAACTCTGTGCATGTCTATGGTCTTAATACTCACAGTGATGGCTGGTCCAGCGAAGGCCAGGCTAAGCAGCATCAGCAGTGGGATGACCTCGTGGTTGGGGTCGATGTAGGGCAGGCTCAGGCTGCGGTCGTGGCAGTTATACCCAGAATTCACCGGCTTGAACACATCGGTCCACTCCAGGAAGTAGAGACTGACCATAGATGAGACCAGGATGGGCAGCTATGGAGACCAGAGCTACACAGAGTTACTACACTTCCAGGTCATAAAAGCTGAAGCTTATGTAGATTTCCAGTCAATATTTTTTATGGCTGTAGCTGCTGTAATGGCCTTTTGGATCAATGAGCATGTTAATTTGATTCAATGATGCATGGAAGATTATGGATGTGACCTATGAAAAGAAAAATGGAATATGTTGAATGGAATTAACAACTAACTTGAAATGTACCCACTGATCCTAAATGTGATCACTAAACTCTAATGAAAGTGTATTTGACAAATTTAGGGTTTAGAAACAACAGAGGACAAACAGTGAGGCATCTGGTCAGACGTGTGGGATTAAAGCTCATCTTAACATCTCAGAGCTGCGCAGTTCTGTGGAGGCTGCTGGAGCCAGGCAGTCACATGGCTCAGCTGAGCTGCAGACAGGCTGAGAGGCTGTCTGCAGCATCACACCTCACCTGTCACAGAGTCAGTGGACAGGACTTTGGGAGCTGAACAGGTCAGAGGTGGTGATGGCTGTACTGCACTGAATCTGAAGAAGCCTCTGACTGAAGATGCTCTGCCTTCCCAAGACAGTGTCATGAACAGGATGGTCAGGGTTGTCCGGATTCTTCTCATGCAAAGAAGAATCCTTCTTTGCATAAGAAGGATGGAAAGAAGACAGTCATCCCCAGAATAGAACCAGCCTTCTTTATCAGGCTGTTGAGCCTTCTTATGTCCCTGGCTCTGATGCTGCTGCCCCAATAGGTGAAGGCAGCAGAGATGATGCTTTCAACAACAGACAGACAGAAGATCTGCAACATTTTGCTGCAAACCTTGAAGGATCTTAGCTTCCTACAGTCTACTCTATTCCTTCTTCTTGCACCTCCAGTCTAGTCTGTTTTCCAGACAAACACCGAGGTATTTATATTCCTCAACAACCTCCACTTCTTCTCTCATGATGGAAATAGGGTTTGATCTAACCCTGTTCCTACTGAAATCAACAATCATCTCTTTGTTTTGTTCACATTTAAGATTAGATTATTGTTCCCACACCATGACACAAAGCGGTCCATCAGCTCTCTGTACTCAGCCTCTTGTTCATCTCTGATTCACCCAACAATTGCAGAGTCATCAGAGTATCTCTCTATATGACAGAAGTCAGACTTGTGCTGGGAGTCAAAATGACTCCAGCTGTGTCTACTATTAAAAGTAACCTTTTGTTGTAATGGTAAAAGTTATAAAGTAAAATATATTTGATAGTACATATCCTTTAGTCAAACAACACAGACTGCAACCATCAATATTTAATCATGTTTTCTTCATGACATATTACATCTAGGATAGCCATTCTGCATAATGAAGCCCTGAGTGAATGGTGCTGTGCTCTACAGCACCACTGCTGCAGAAACAATGCACAATGATTCAAATATCACAGCAAAGACCAACAATAAGGATTCAAGAATTTTTTTAAATGTTTATTTTATCGTTACTTTATTATTAATATCACTTGGAGTCACACTGCTGAGTAAGTAAACCGCCACTAATACAGCCTGTGATAAATGCGTCAAATAAAAGCCTGTAAAGCAATCAGGTGAGTCCAAAAGGGTCACACAGTTTCTGTCATACCTGTCTGAATAAAGCCCAGTCTCTCCTGGGAGCGTTCTGCTTAGCCAGGGTCAGTTTTTATTTTAATGACTTACAATGAATTTTAATGAATATTACAAAAGTATTTCATCAGTGGCTTTTTTATTTATAAAATATAAAGTTGGAATGAATTTTGACTGAACACAAGTGAAACTAATTCTGACAGGGTCGCCTGGACTTGGTCACTGCCTGAGAGGAACCAAAGAGGAGAGAGAAGAAGGAAGTTCAAACCATCTCATAATAATTGGACAAGGATCATATCCCAGACTCCAGCATCTCTCTGCTGACTCTCTAACCGTGCATCCAGACAGAGGTTTAAAGAGGAACAGCAAAAGCAGAGAAGGTGAATTAGTACAGCGGCTAATTGATTATATCATCCAGGACATGTTACTATAGAATATAGTCTCTGCTACATGGAATTGAGGTCTTAGCATGTCTTGATAGTCATGACGTTGTTATACAGCAACAGTCTTCAGTCAGAAGACTCTTCAGATTAGTTGTAAAGCTGATTGCTACTGGAGACCCTTCCTGCCATCAGCATTACTGTCCACAGAAGATACTTGGATTATTAGAGTTACAACAGCATTTAGGTTTTCTTCAGGACGCATAAAGTATTTTTTAATTGAACTGAATTTTATATGCAGATTTAAAGTTCAGGTCTGATGAACCTCTTATTTAGGATTCCTAGTTTTTAAAAAGATCACTAAAGAAAGTCCCAAGAAAGTTGTTTCAAAAGCTAAAAGTTAATGTGTTGTATTATTGTAAAACAATATAATTTAAACTCCAATCCTAAATATTCATCATGTCTGTGAAATTAAGTGATTTTTCCCTACAGGTGTAAGTGAGCCTAAAACATTCATCTTTAACTAAAATATGACTAAAACTAACTACTAATGTGCTGTTAAGGTTGTCCTACTGAACTCCAGCTCTCCTTTCACACTTCAAGTCTTTCTTCTCCTTCTTCAACATGTAAAAACAATCACCGTCACAATAGATCTGTCTCCCAAGCTCCCTCAGTCTCATTACTTTTTCCCATCTCAGTTTGAATGACAGCAGATTTCACAAGCAGGACATTTTGCTGAGCAAAGCTGTGAATACAGCACTGCTCTCCCAGTGTGATCAGTGCTGTGAGGGCATGGTGAAAATTAGGAAGGGGCTTTGTAAAAGAGATCCAGGACACACCCAAGAACCCACATCTATCTATCTATCTATCTATCTATCTATCTATCTATCTATCTATCTATCTATCTATCTATCTATCTATCTATCTA
>CAEGAG010005496.1:0-12808 GCA_903067065.1 Brachyrhaphis terrabensis | reverse complement strand
GGGAAAGACCTTTTTGGGTAGCACGTGTGAAGCCTGAGTGTAAATAAAAAACGATCAGCGCAGATATTTGGTAGAAACTTTAAAGTCTCATAGTTCAAAATTCAAATGGTGATTAGAATTCAACATTAAATGAACGACTTATATAACTGGTTAAACTGTTATATGAATTTATAAGTGTAGTACATAAAACTGCTTTGGTCGCCGAGAGAAACGATACGTGAGCGCATTCCGCCATTTTGTGAGTGGCAAATTCTCGGACTAAAACAAGAGGAGACTGTTACTCCTGATGAATAAAATACAGAACTTTACTATGAACTAATTCCATTAAATATTTTTAAATACAGAATTATGTATTCATTTCAGTGCTATCTGTGGAGGTCACTGGTCACAAAAAATGAACATGCCATGTGGTTTCAACACAAATATTTCTTAAGTAGAGTTGTCTTTTTGTATTAAGGAATTATTTTACAAACAATAAGGCTTATGATCATCATCATCATCATCCAATAAATATACATTTGTAACATAGTGGTGAAATGCAAGTGTCAAAACAGCAACATTGAAACTATGTAGGAACATATTTACTAGCAAGGTAAACAATTACCTCTTGAAAAACAAGCTTGTTGATCGGTCACTTGCATTCTATTAAGGAAGCCTACAAATTTCAGTTAGAAATATTCAGCCTATATACAATTCTGCAGCAAGCATTCTGATTAAAATGAGAGGTTATCACTTCAATTCTGGCTACTTAAAAAAAAAAAAGAAGAAAAAGAAAAAGTTTGATTCAGTCAATTTATGAAGCACCAATTCACAATAACTGTTCTCAAGTCACTTTGCATGACAAACAATGCCCGTATCGAAAGGTAGAGGCAATCAAATTTAAACATACAAGCATTTTCATATTCGGTTACAAATATTCCAAATCCTATTTAAAAAACTCGGCTGTCATGTTCAATTTATAATGCCAAATAATACAAGTTTTCTGCTGTATAGAGCCATTAACTATGTAGCAATCCCACATTCGTGAATGTGGTGACAATGGAACTCCCTCAACTGCTCAAACTTAACCTGGCTCAATATAAGTGGCCATCAGTTGTCATCAACTGGGGGTTTGAGAAGACAGAGCAAAAAAACACAGAAGCACTGATCCAGGAATACACTTTATGTTAAAGAAAAAGTAGAGAATTAATGGCAGCAGTAGCTCCTTAAGTGTCTTCATCTAAGAGAGAAAAACATCTAAATATATACACTTTGATCTAGTGGTGAGCTCTATGGAATGGCAAATAAAGTACATTGTTATCACAGCAATAGGTTCTGTTAATAGCTTTTTAAAAGATATATGTTTTATCTTTTCCCAAGATAAAAATATAATGTAAATTTAGAAGTGAATTTATATAAGTTTAAGTGTATTTTGAGCATGTTTGTCTCTTAGTAGTAGCCACTTCATATTTTAATCAGCAAGTATTTTTTTTTTCTGTCCAAAGAGCTCCATTTCAAGCAAAATGCTAAAATAAAAGTGCTATAAATGGTTTGTAATAGTATCTATTATAATTTAGTGCGTTGTTCACTCAGAAAACCCCGTCCCCGTGCACACTTGTGTCTGTCCCTAAAGAAATCTTGCCCGTTTCAATATGGCGGATGTGCTGACGGATTGTTTGCACAGGGCAATAAAGCCGGCGTATACTCATCCGTGTCTAGGCGTGCACTATTTTATGTCTAGAGGTAATAAAAGGGAGGCCAGGCAAAGTCCTGTTTGGACATGAAACTTCAACATTACCTTTGGTAGGATTAGGGCGATTCACACTCACTACTTCCGTCTTTGTGTAAATCCCCCAAACCTCAGAATACACAACGTTATGCGTCTTTTCTAACGTATAACGTTAGAAAAGAGCGATGTCATTTTTTGTTTCGGTTATATCAGCAGGAGCGTTTCTGATTTCAATTCCACCAAAAACAAAACACAGTTCTTCACTTATTATTAAAACTTGGAACTAAATCTAGTTACGTTTTTTTAAGAGAGAGAGAGAAAAAAGAAAGAAGCTTACACTTTCTATTTAAGGGTTTTACAAATCAGTACATAAAATCATCTAGTCTTGGAGTTTGTTTTAGATTATGTCTTGTGATTTGGATTATTGATTTGTATATTTATTGTTACCCAAACACAATGAACCACTCTAGTTTGCAGCAAATGATTACTGAGTTATTTAAATACATTTGTTCAATTTGCAACCATGTATATTTAGTTCCCTTATCTATTTTCAGTCAACTATTTTTCATCTTTGGCTTGTAATTATGATCGATTGGTTTGCTTCACTTGCTTCTTCTTTTCCATGAGCCGTGGGAGTTTGTCCAAATAAAAGATGGTGGCCAGCGCTTAGGGCACGTGGACATAATCAGGCTTTATTTGCCTGAGTTCAGTTCAGTTTCGATTCTCTGACCTCTTTTTATTTGCTCTGCATTACTTTGTAAACATACATTTGAGTTATAAGATGTATGTTTACATTTATAATAATGCCAGATAAATCCACATTATCTGGCATAATGTGGCACTTATTAATGGATAATAAAGGCTTTCTCTTCAGGCCCAGCAATAGGGCTCTTTGAAGTCATTGAGGCAAAAATATTCTACCTTGCATCAAAAGGCTCTAGAGTTAAATATGTCCGACATCTGAGGACAACAGCAGAAAAATGATCTCAAACGCAGCGGTAAGCAATATGACTGAAAAAGAAAGCAAACAAGGTGGTGGTGGTGGTGGTGCCATGGCAACCTAAATGTGGGCCTGCAAACCTCAATAAATGGAGCCAATGCTGGAAAGAAGAGTGGGTCAAACTACCTTCGTGAGAAGCTGATGAAATCTTAGTTGAGTTAAGTACTGGTGCTGTGACAGCTTTTAAAATATAAAGTGTACTTTTCCCCTGACTGGAACACAAACCTTTCTTCCCATTTGACAAATATTTACATCCTTATGTCTCTGCACAGCTTAGACATTATCTTAATTCTCTCACAGGAGATAACTCATTTTTGAGGCTTCATTTTGAGCATCATTTTTGTTAACTCTGAATCAGAATCAGCTTTGTTGTGCACAAAAACAAGAAATTTGACTTCTTTTCAGTTAGTTCTTTTTAATAATTTTCTTAACTCATGTACAATTTTACACAATTGTGAATTTGTTTTTCCAACATCCTACATTTTAACATTTACTTTTGCCTCATTTAGTTTTTTTTTTTTTTTTTGGATCCTCTAACGTGCAATGTTTGAGAAAATCGTAGGGTTTATAACTGTCAGAATGTGCAGTTTTATTTGCAGAAAATACCTTTCAGAGAAGATAAGAGTTTGTCTCACCAGTCCCCAGAATATTCTCCCCATATTCTTGGAAATTATTGACATGTTTGCAGGGATTTAAAGCGTGCCATTGTGATCCTTTTTCAACATTACTTCAAAGAAGGTAACCTTTGTTTGCTTCATTTCACACAAAGTAAAGCAGTCCTTTATTTCCTGTTAAGTCCTTAATAAAAGTATTTTTCTTAAATTTATTCACATCAGAGCATGATGTGACTTCAGGCTGTCAGGTCCTATTTTAACTCATTACCTTACTATACAGGTCAGGCAGTCATCAGACCTAGGTGTGGTTGCAGAAATCAAATTCAACCTTAAAAATACATGATTAAGCACAGATAATTCACCATTTAACAAGGAGGGTGATCATTTTGAAAAATCAAAACAATTCCAACTGAATCTGATCGGGTGATTGGTACTTTTGTTGATTTGGGTGGGCAAACCTTCTTGATGGTTTCCCCAAAGCAGCACAGGTTCCTAGGAGCCAGAGTTTCTGGGAGAGGAGTCATCGTGATGGCTGAATAGCCAATCAGATGAAAATGTCACGGCATGTTTGACAACCCAAAAACAAACATGGATTTTTTTTTTCCTCACTAAAACTACATTCCTTAGATTAGAATGAGACCAAAAATGTCAAACCCAAGTTGTAGATGAAACCATCTGCTGATACAGACATTTTTACATTCAAGATTTTAAACCCTTGTAGGCAGCAGAAGCTCACATAGTATATGAAATGTCAAATCTTTCGCCTCTATACTAAATAAAAATGATGCTCAACAGTCAGGAAAAAAACGGTCATTATCAGTATCATTAGAAAAGTTTATTTTATTGATAGGGTTAGAGTAGCATGGGATTTGACATGATAAATGTGAAAAATGTGGAGGGGGTGGGAATTACAAAATAAAATCTACATCAAAAGGTCATCTTCATTGGTAAGATGCAGTGATTTGAAGAACATCCAGCATGGGAAAAATATGCATTTTCTACAACCATTTACATATAAGAAGATAAACTGGAATAATATTTACAGGAAAACAGATTACAGTATTTACAAAGCCAGGAAAGGAAGGAAACCAAAGCTCTACAGAGCTTTACTTATGAAGAAATAAAATAATAATGCAGAAAAATTGTGAAGATAAAGCGTAGATTTATTTGGCAAAAGACTCTTGAGTGCCTTTAAATTGTCGTCTAACAAATATCAGCCACCCCTAAAGATTATAGTCACTCAAAACTATGCAACTCCAGTAGCTTTTCCCTCCTCTGCCAGATTTCTGCAATAATCACAATGCATTTTAGAGGGAAGTCCAAAGCAGCACAAGCTTGTGTGCAAAGAAACAAAAACAACAAAAAAGGGAAATGTTGAATGCTTTTTTTTTTTTTTCCATAAACATGCTTAGAGTCACAACTCAGTGCCAATTACGAAGTTTTCACATGCCGGTTACAGTTTATTCAAACAATCAAGAGCAAATCCCTGTACAATTATTAACACACATTCATGATTAAGGCAAAACAAAGAGGAGGAGGGCCTTGTGAAGGTCATTTTATAAGGCATCTATAATCAGTAATAAAATCAAAACAGGCGGAAGGACGAATTGGGGGAAGGATGCAGTCCTAAAAACACCAACTAGCTAACGGCATGGAGGCCTGTTCCCACCGCCAAACATCGAGCTTCACACATCAGTATCAACACTGGATCCGATTCAACCCTGAGGAAACAGCGGACTTCTAGTTAACTTACTGGAACCAAACAATCTGACAAAGGTAACCGTTTTACCCTCTCAGCATCCCAAAAATAATAACAATACTAATAAAAAAAAATATGAAATTCTAAGGCAACACCTTTGTGATCACGGATGAAAAAGGTTCAGTCTTGTGATTGTGTGTCTTCAATAAATGACGTGTCAGTGCTGGAGACAGATCAGACGTGTTAACTCTGAACGCTCAGGTCAATAAGAAGTTAAGTTCGCCCTCAGCATCACTGCAGGGCGAGGAAATATTACAAGTCAGTGCTCAGGCGTGAACTGAATCCAATCAATTTTCTCTATGTGTCGCTTGAAGATTTCTCCACAGTTACTCTGTTTGCATTGCCAGAGCAGATGTTATTCACCAGTTGTTTTTAAGTGAGGCCGGCTTCCAGAGGTGCCAGCACTGGCATCCTAAGGGTTAAAAATAAGAACAAAAATAACCAACTAAATAAGGTGGAGCTCAGGGAGGAGGACAAAGCAGCAGGGATCAGATACCATTCAGAAACCCAGTGTGGTTTCTTGTTTATACCTTTAATACCACAGTTTGCCTAAATACCCTATCCAACAATCAGATCCTGAGCTAACAACAGGATGAACACTTCCAAAAGGAGTAAAAACTACTGAAAAATAAACAAAAAGTCTAAAGACTGCAGACATCGATTTGTGATCTTCAGAGTCCTCATCAGGAAGCGAGAGGTGGTCTGTCCCCATTCACGTCCTCTTACGTTCACAGGCTGCGGGGCGTGGCAGTGGAGAAGGGGGTGTTTGGTGTGTGAGTGTGTGTGGGGTCATTGGAGCATGAGCTGCTTGAGGTTGTCGTGGAGGATGGTGTCCTTGACGTCCCGGAACACCAGCCTGATGTTCTCCGTGTTGATGGCTGTGGTGAAGTGGTGATACAGGGGCTTCTGTGTGGCGTCGCGCCTCTTGGCCCGGAAGCACTCCACCATGAAGGCCTGCACGTCCGGCAGGCTGTGCTCCGTCCCGGCGTACTCGGGAAAGTAGTCTTTGAGCGGGACGAGCTTCACCTTCTCCTCCAGCAGGTCCGTCTTGTTCAGGAAGAGGATGATAGAGACGTTGACAAAGACGCGGTTGTTGACGATGGTCTCGAAGATGTTGAGTGACTCTCGCAGCCGGTTGGTCTGCCTGTCCTCCATCAGCACCTGGAAGATGTTGATGGGCAGTTGAGGTACTACTGCTAAAACTGCTGTTAGCTCAACACTTAAGGTAGAACTAGAGAGAGAGAATACATTTTCTAAAACGTGTATAATTGGATTTCTCTTCAGTCTATGTTTTAAGGGCTTCTATCGTATGTTTATAAAGGGCCGGTTGTGCCAGAATGCATATTGTTTATGCTAAACTCATTTTTAAAAAATTGTCAAAACCAGGATTTCATGATTGATTTTGTGATTTTTCCACAATCAAAATCACAGATTTTGTGGTGCTAATTTAGAAATATTTGCAAGAATTTTTGCAATATTTGTATGACAGTCAGTGTGACTCGAAAAGCCAGATTGTGCATAAAAACGTCACACAATAATCCTGGTGTTAGATGGTTCATTGTCCACATTTCTACCAACACCTGAGCACTACCGTTTTTACAGGTATTGTGGATGGCTGTTTGGCAGGTGGAAAAAGGAGAAAATATGTTAATTTTGTGCAATTATACCAAAAGATTTCTAATAGTTATTACTTCGACACTGTAAATATGATTATTTCCATGCACCCTGCTGGAATCTTATGTTTTCCTATTGATAGAAACTTGGATTAGAGTTTCTACGGATACTTCAGGTTTTTTTTTTTATGCAATACTTTTTAACAAACCCCTGAGTCATTAAAAGAGCAATTGGATTTATGCTGAGATAAAATTTTATACAGGCGTATTTCTTTAATACTTCACCGAAGGGACTGAAGACAAATTTAAGCTAAGGTTTCAGATTTGTATTTGTTAAAATGTTAGAAAAGCAATATTCCTCTCATTTCATAATTACTGTTTTGTGTTTGTATATCAGAAAATCCTGATGAAACACACTGAAATTACTGGTTGTAACCTGACAAAATGTGACTAAAACTTTACCAAATGTCATGAAAACAAATAGATTTCTGCTCCGTCTCTTCAGCTGATCACAGAAACGCGTCTTCGGTCATGTGGAGCAGAGCCTCTTTTCTCTTTACCTGATCGTATTCAGAGGAAGAGACGAGAAAGAGAATGGAGGTGACGGAGTCGAAGCACTCGAACCAGCGTCTCCGCTCTGATCGCTGGCCCCCGACGTCCACCATCTTAAAGGGAACGTTCTTGATCTCAAAGTCATACTCGTGGATGCCCTTGGTGGGCTTACGGGCCAGCAGGATGTCCTGTTGACTGGGAAGATAGTCCTGCAGAAACAAAGCCACAGATCTGTGTCAAACATTATATATATTCAAAGATGAATTTCTGCACGAGATGCTGCATTTGTAAGATAAAGAAAACAAGGAAAACCTCCCGAATGTGTGAGAGGAAACACTAATCTTCTCATGAATCCTAGAATCCTGACATCCAATTTTTTTCTGCAAACAAGATTTCAGGTAATCTTTCATACAACAACGTAAGACTGGGGCTGAGGTTCCTGGTAATTCTCTCTCCTGGGTTAGTTCTTGTTTTGGCAATGCTTTGTCCAAACCAGACACCAACTCAATGCAGCAGATCAGGCAGAGAAAGTTAATAAAAGAAGGTATATTTAATGATTTGGATATCTGAGGTAAATAAAAATTGTCGTAAATTCCAAAAACAACAAAGTCCTACTTTTAGGATAGAAATAACTATTAATAATCTAAAAATATTTGTCTCAGCTACAAAATGAGTCTCAAACACAGCTTGTATTCCCTCATCAACAGGATTTTATATGGTATAAAGAGTTTGGGTGCTCCTGGGAGCCATTTGGAGGTCAGATTATTATTTTTTGCCAGTATCTGTGATGTTAAATGCTAGATTTAAAAGTGGCTTTGTCTGAGTAATTAGTGCACAGCCAGCTATTTTATGTACCTTGTTGCTGATGAAAAGCAGTGATATAAAAGTTTGGTTCGGACCATCTTTTTATTCTCCACTGTATCGGCATTAGAAACCTGTTGTGTTTTGGTGTCATTTTATAAGTTGCACAACAATGTACTTCATTG
Source organism: Brachyrhaphis terrabensis (assembly GCA_903067065.1). NCBI lineage: Eukaryota > Metazoa > Chordata > Actinopteri > Cyprinodontiformes > Poeciliidae > Brachyrhaphis > Brachyrhaphis terrabensis. The sequence goes on along the minus strand of CAEGAG010005496.1, from coordinate 4,576 downwards.
NGTAAACAATAACATGCTGGGATTTGCTGTCAGTGGGGCGTTGCACAAGGTGGGTGGAATAGTAAAAATAATACTAGCGGTTGAACTACCTCAAACATTTTCAGCAAGACCTGACAACAGATTAGTGGTTGAAACTCGGCTACTGCTGATTGCTGCTGTTGTGATGTTTGAACAAACACAAAATGAAAATGGGCTTGGGGTGGATATAGCAGGCAACCGTTAAGTTTCTAACCTTCTTCTTCAAAAGTATCTGGAGTAAGGTTTATGCTATGAAACCAAAGGTAAAGCATGTAAGTTGCATTTTTTCCAACGTTAATGGAGGATTATATAAAAGTTTGAGGCTGTATGTGAAATTTTAACAATGTAAAAATCTGACAAATTCAATGTTGAGCACATAAGTTTTATTTCTAATAATGACAGGAACAAAAAGGCTGGATCAAATAATTAATAAAAAGGAAAAAAAAATTGTTCATATCACTGCCCATAATGAGGATGCAAATATCAATTTAAACTGGTCCAAGTATCAAAGTAATCTCATTCTTCATTTTCAGGAAGGATATTAAAAATATTCCTTGTGTTTCTTTAATTTTCCCTTTAGATAAGTTCTCGTGAACTTCTTCATAAATAATTCCCTACTAGTGAGACAATTTGCAGCATTTACTGTTTCCACCACATTCACAACAAAAACAGAGTGTTAGCATCTGGAGTGGAGCTAAAGCGTTATCAGGCATTTCCCAGTCAAGCGCAACACTGTGGGTTAAACCCTATCTGACCAGGGTGACATTATGCAACTTGTTGTCGCCCTTTGTTACCCATTGGTTTAACCATTGGGCCTATGTGAAGCTTATACACGCCACACAACAAGCAGCTGCTCAGCTTTTACTCTGAGTGTACACCGGCATCGCAGACCGTTATTGTTATTGTTGCTATTATAACTACGTTTTTTAGCCTAAAGTCCAGAAATGAAAGCTGTACAGATCTGTCTCAAAGTTCTGAGACAAAACTTTGAGACAGTTACAACCTCACTCTACAGAGAGAGGTTGTAAATTATGTGGTTGCATTTCTTACCCGCAGTTTCTGGTTTCTACTAAACTGCATCAAATCTTATAATCTAAGTGTAGATCAGTGCAACCTCAGACGTAAATAAATCTCAGGCAAAATCACTTAAAATAAGAAGTGAAAGTTGGGAAACTCAAAAGGTTTAGCTCAGTGTAGTCAATACAAGACCTCTTCATACATCGCTACATTTCGGTAAAAACTTTCAGACAATTTTGAGCTCAAACTCGAGTAAAGTATATTTACGTACATGGTAGCTGATTTTTAAAAATATCTAAAACTACAGAGGTTTCCAAATCAACATTAAACTACAATTCTGTTTTGGAGAAAACATTATTCTACTGAACCCATACTGTATCAAAAATCCAAAAAGAAAACAAATTTAGCTCTATCCATGTCCTCCCATTCAGCTCTGACACAGACCATGATGTGTGTCAGAGCACTGTGGAACACCGCCACCACTGTGTTTCACAGTGGGAATGATATGTTCAATTAGTTTTCCACACAATGCTTTCCAATAAACTCAGATTTTTGGAAAGCACCTTCCACCTGAGCTGTGGCTCTCCCCAGCTCCTCCAGTTTGCTTTGATCACTGATCATGTGTAACAAACCTCTGAGGTCGTCACAGAACAGCTGCATTTATTATGAGATTAAATTACACATTTAATCTCTGCAATCCATCTAATAATCAGGTGATTTCTGAAGGCAATTAGCTGTAAAGGAATGTATCCTACCTCTTCAACTTGGCACTTATGTATTATTTACAGCGTCACAATAACTAATAATAATTTTGCTGGATGATAACGTGTGCCAATAATTACAAAACAGATTTTTGTAATTATTACCAAATCTGTTAAGTATTACATTTATTATTACTTGAAAAGTTACCATTTTCAAGTAACTTATTGATAATGGCATAATAATGCAAGTTTGCTCCATCGAAAACCAATAAATTGCAATTTTGTAAAGAACACTTTACACTGAAACTGGAAAATATTTTAAATTTGCAAAATAAAACAACCAAAAACAATAAAATAAAAACAAAACAACNACAAAACATACATTATGTTCGTGTAAACAAAATTTCCCTCAAGTATTAATCAAAATGGAAACTGATTTTTACTTATAATGCGATTAATTGATTAATTGATTATTGCGACAGGCTTACTATTTAGTGTTGGTCCATTAGGTTTGGCTGCAGTCGGATAAAAAGTGAAAAGGTTTAGAAAGGCAGAGTATGTGAAGGATATCTGCTTTTTATGGTGTGTTACGGTACGGTTTAAAAATGCAATTCATAAAAGATGGAATTTGGTACAGTGACCTATTCATGTTTCATACAAATATATATCTATATATAATGCAAAATGCCTTAACTCCATGGGTAGAACTGTCCCATTAAAAGAGCAGCTGTGTCAGCTGCAAAGGTGTTTAGGCAACTTCATTTTCATTAAAATAAAACTGAGCATTAAGTCCTGCAGCTTTTCAGTTAACCTCCTGCTGTCTGGACATGCTGCTTTATTAACTATAACATGTACATGTCTGATCATAAAAGTAAATGTAGGCAGGAAGAACTTACCGGCTGGGAGATCTTCTCCAGATTATCCAAGAAATACTTCACCGACTCGCCCTGCAACAAGAGAGAGGAGGAGCTTCTGTTACATTCGCATCATTCAGGACGTTTTAGAACATTTCATTCCTCAACAAATATGGTCGAGATGTATTAATACATTCATCAGAAGTCAGTTGTGGAGTGGAGGCGCCATGAGAGATCCTCCCTTCATCTGCCACACACAGGCTCATGCACACACAGGAAATCTGTTTGTTTTTTCTCTCTAAGCTGCATGTCCGCCTCAGAGCCGAGCTGAAGCAGGATGCAAATGATCGGGTGCTGAAGCAGACACGTGTTCATAAGCGTGTCTTTGATGTGCAGAGGAGTGCGGCCGGGGTTCTCTGTATGTAGGGGAAGGTTTGGTTGTTTTCTTTTTTCCTCGAGTCACTTCTGACGCTGATTTTGTGCAGTAAGTGCAAGTTCAGACAAGTAGCTGCCAGGACTGAGGAGCATTCCTTTATCCGAGCGTATAGGGGAGTGTGTTTGTGTGCGCGGATGAGTATGATAATGGATGTGTGACGGGAGATTTTGGCAAGAATTCTCCAAAAGGCAACTTCAAAATATTATTCTGAGTTTCTCTGGGATCCATCCACCTTGACTCCACCTTAAAACTGAGATGTTTAGCATGCTATTTGCATGAAATGCCACATGAAAGGAAACTGTCATTGTAAAATTCAAATTGGGCCTGATGTAGTGATTGGGTGGTACTCGTGTGAGTTGACAATATGTGCCAATCATTTCCCCCCCTTCACTGTAAGTCTCTGTCCTGTCTTTTGATCTTTGAGAAGAAGAAGAAAAAAACGAAAAACAAAAACTAGCCTGACCTGAAAAACCTGTGAGTGTACGGATGTGTGTGCACGGGTAGAATTACACAAGGGAGGAGCAGGATGGTCTGCTACGACAAGAGAACCAGAAAGAAGGGGAAGAAAAGAAGCTAACCTTCCTCCACGTGAAGCCAAATTAAAATTTGGTCTTCGGGTGAGTGAAGAAGCTCAAATCTGACAGGGATCGGTGGTTTTGAAATTGTCAAAAAATCTGCTTCGACAAAAAACAGGAAAGGAAACCAGAGGAGCAATAACTCTAAAGTTCAATATGAGTCATCATGGCGTCTGAAGCTAAAGTACGGCTGCTGAAAAAGCAAAACTGAAACACAATATGCAGCAAAGTCAGCTTTGTGGTATATTATTGATCTTATTCAATCTTCTCCCCCCCAACTTCCTAAGGACAATTATTCAGAACCTGTCATGCAGAAAACAACAGAGACAACAGTGGTTTTATGTTGAATTTAAATACTCATTACAAACTAGCCGTAGGGCAAGTAGAGCGATTTGAAATGAATATACTAAAACAGTACAAAACAGAGAGACCTCCTGGTGGGAAAACAAGCTGATCCTCACAGATCAATGACTACAACTACATATTCAGGTTTCAGAAAAATCTACTTGGATTCTCCATTAGAAAAGGCTGGAAAGTGAAAGTGGAGATGTCAGGCATGAGTACAGATAAATGGATTAAACATGTTCTGGAATACCACAGAAAATACAGAAATACTTTTAAGCTGTGCAATTAATTGTCACAATGTATGTATATTTTATATTATTGTACCTTGGCCTATTCTGCGTTGTAAGTCTGCGCTTATTGTATAATAACCCATTTGAAACAGTTTCAAATGGGCTAGTGTTATTTATTATTATTTGATAGAATAACTGTATATCTTATGTTATTTATCCACATAACTACTTCCACACTAAAACATCTTGTTGTCAGCAGTGCTCAAGGTGAGTCAGCTGACTGGAAAAGGAATGGGATTTTTAGTTTACAACAGTGCAATCACTGATCAGGGTCAGGACAGTGGAAAATCGGCCGATTCCAATCGCTGTCAAATCTATTGGTGCATTTTCATCTAGTTTG
>CAEGAG010005446.1:0-13199 GCA_903067065.1 Brachyrhaphis terrabensis | reverse complement strand
TGGGAGTTAGTATACTATTTTTGTGACCATTGGCATTTGGGAATGTAAAACAATTGTGCATAAGCTTCTGGCGGGTGGAGGTTAACAGGATAAACAGTCTTCCTCTTTGCCTGAGTGCTGTAACGGAAGAACAGGACAGCCGTTCAAAAGTGTCATCACAGCTTTTATGATGACACTTTTATGATGACACCCACAATTTTAACCCCAAATTGTGGGTTAAAAGTTTGGTTTAGCCTCTAGATGTTTTCCAAGCTTTTAACCATTTTCTTCTTAATTTTAATTAAAGGGACAATATTATGTAAAATCGACTTTTTGAATTTTATTCCCTCATCTAAAACGCACCTGGAGTGTTGCCTTGACTCTTTCATTCATGTTTGAGAAATCATTTAATCTCCATGGCAACCACTGAGCTTTGCAAAACACCTGGGTGGACTTAGCCCCGCCTTCAAGGCGCAGCTCCTCCTCTGAGCTGCAGTTTAAAAGCTTCCGCCTCAGATCAGCCCTCCCCTCTGACTCCTCCACTCAGCTCCTTCAGACTAGCCAGCAGCAATTAGCAAACACCTGGTGGAACTGAGCATCTGCTGAGCTCAATGTAGGAGCCACTTCTTAGTGTAAAAATGTTGCTAGAGGTTAATAGAGGAGGCATGTTGTGATGACTTCCTGAAGGTAATGACCTTCAGGAAACTTCAATTCTGACAGAGGTGAAGTTTCTTAAAGAGACAGAGGCCCAATTTCAAGGCGTTAAATTAGGAAGTTAATTTTCTTTTAAGTCATATTTGTAACACCTGAAGGTAGCATAGTTTCTTGATTGTGCTATAAAATGGCAAAATGTGTCTGGAAAACAGATAACACTGGCCCTTTAAAGTTATAAAAAGGAGCTGATTAACCATTTCACTCCATCATGCTTTTGTGTGGATTTGAGCGAATAATAACCATCTTCATATTTAAATCCTTTTAATCCTTGAGACAGATAAAAGATAAAAACTTTAATGGAAATTTTCCTTCGGAGAACAGAACAAAATGTGTTCTCAGAAAACATTTTTTTCGTCTGAACCTTCGACTCACCTGAATCCATGGATGATGACCTTCGTCGGACGGGACGTGTTAAAGTAAGATGTGGGCTTGCCGGCGGAGTCCTGGTCAAACTTTTGCGCGCAGTCCGGGTTTTTTCTGGTGAGCAGCAGATACTGGACTTCCACCCTGACCCTCTGCTGGCGGTACTCCTGCCATCTGGTGTTGTTGAGCTCAGCGCACTGACCGTCCTCCTGAATCTCACCTGAAGCTTGATGGACAAACACAAAAAAATGCTTTGCTGCTTTAGCCACTTAGGTTCGAGTATTTATATAAGTTTTTGCTGAAAAAGCCTAAATTTGACAGGAACTGCTTGAATGTATGTATTTTCCCACCTGATTTTGTTTGATTTAAAACACTTTTTAACTTTTTATTTAAATTTTTAAAAAATATTTATCATACTTCCCAATTACATTTCTTTTTTTCCAGCTGTCTTGACGTTTTAAACATGCTACAGAAATAGCAGTTTTGAGCTACAAGAAGAAAATCCTAAGATGGTGTCCAAAATGGGTGATTAAACATAATTAATCAAGACTGTATTTGGCATGAAAGTTGACAGGCCAAAGCAGAAAAATGATTTGCATTTGTACTGGACCATCAACTCAAACCAACCCAGAGATCGCCAAGGGCAAAGTTGCCCTGGTGCTAACACCAGCACACACCTCCAAACCACTAAGTGATATATTTAACTGCAGACCAGATAACCTTGGATTCATTCTGTTGGTTTCAGTCAGAAGCCAACAGATCCTTTCCACGTAAATAATCTGATGTTTACATTTTTAAATTGTTTATTCTTCCACGTCTTCGGTTTTTGTTTTCTTGGCAAACGCTTCCGACTGCAAGTAGCATGTGGGATCTATTTGTATCCATGTCAACATTTGTACCACCACCAAATGCATTTGCATTTAATTAGCATTTACTAGTTCTACCAAGTCTCTTCGACAGAATAGGTAATGCATTTTACAGTGAAAAGTAGGTCATGAAAGACATCTGTGTCAAAGAGGGAGTAAATTCTTTGAAGTAAAATTTAAGGGTTTTAAGCAGTTCATGTTCTGAGGGACAAATAAAAATCAACCACAGCCTCCCTGGATAATGAGCAGATTTTTGCAGAAACAATGAGCAACAAGGAACTCAACGTGATTAGGATTCAGCTTTGGTGTAAATGGTGGGAAACAAGCACGTGTACGGACACAACACCGGATTGTGATTCCGACCACAGCTGTGCCTCCTCTCCTCCAGTTTGCACCAGTGAGATCTCTATATTATGTTCGTTACATCTCTCCACAGACGTCAGAGCAACCAGATAATGGTGCAATGTGTCATGGCTGTGACAGAATAATAGCCGGTACGCTTTTATTGCTGAATTTATTTTTCTCCAGCGAAAAGAGAGCCGACCATCTTTCAGTTTTAGGGTTTTTGATATACCTCTACTGCCTAGTCTATTAGGTACACCTGTTGACCCCACTGACTTTGAATGGGGCTCTTGGCGCAGGATGCTGGTCAGAATATTTCTGAATCTACTAGGATTTGTACACAACCCAACTCAGATTTTATTTATTTATTTTTCAAATAATGGGTAGGAAAAAAAGAATAAAATACAGCAAGCATCAGTCGTATGCATGGGCGGAAATCCTGGGGGGTACTGGAGGGGCGGGGATTCTAGACCCCATCAATCTTGAAAAAGTCTAGAAGTGTCCCCCCCAAAAGAAATCTTTGTATTTAAAAAATATCAATATGAAAAGGCAAAAGAAACAAAGAATGAAATAAATCTGCCTTTTCAACAAAGAAAGAAATAAGGATGAATTTTTAGATCCACCCCCACCATTGTTAGAACAATGGTTCAGTCCAACTTGCAGAAGCTCCGAAAGAGCCGCTGACGTGAGGAGCTAGCTGTTAGCGGTGGCTCTGAAGCGTTAACAGAAAACTCTCCAATAAGTAAATACTTACAGCAAAAGACACGCAACACCTTCTATTTACTTTCACTGCTCAATAAGAAGAAACACATTAACAATAAAATCAAGCTGCAGTTCGTTATTTCATTACTCTGGCTGAATTACGATAACTGCCCCGATGTGCCTTGGAAATCAAAATGAGCAAAACTGGCTACATTGCTTTGATAAACGTAGCTTTTCTCCCCTGTCGAAGGTAGACAATATTTCAGTCATATTTGTCTCTCTAACTCTTGAGAGTTTTAACCTGGAGTGGCTGAACGTTACCACTAGCTGACAGGTTGTATGGGAGTCCAGAGCAAAAAAAAAAAAACGTATACTTTTATTTCTTGCCATCTTCAACGTAGAGCCTCCGAAACCACAAAATAAAATCTGAATATCTTTCTATAACAACCGTGGTGCTTTCAACGTAAGGTTTAAGCTATGACACTCCTGAGATATTTATTATTTCTACTTATAGATTCTCAGCCATCCAGGACATGGAAAAGCCAATAAAAAGCTTTAAAAATAAAGCAACTTAAAAACTTACAACTTAAATAACACGTAACCTCTATTGAGAGTTACTACAATAAAACAATATTAATGAGAAATTTTATTAAGTGGAGTTACTCAATAAAACTTGTTTTATTTAGAGCCTTAAATTTTTGTAAAGGTGTAGCAGAGTTTAGATCAGTGACTCTGATCTAACTTCATAGCTAGACCTGAGTGAAGTTGGCCCCCCACCTTCTTCAAATCAGACGAAATGGGTGTCAATTAACTCGACTACGTTTGTGCTGGTTTGTGCAGCAAAAATTTTCGTTTGTGCTGCTTTGGCTTTGAAGATATTAATGAAAGGTTAAAGGTCAAAAGGTCAACCAGCCCCCCCACTTTTATAAAATCAAACAAAATAGGTGTCAATCAACTCGGCTACGTTTGTGCTGGTTTGTGCAGCAAAGATTTTCGTTTGTGCCGCTATCATTTTAAGTGGGGGGGCCAACTTCACTCAGGTCTTTTCCAGGCAGCGGTCCCAATCAAGTTTCAAGCTAACTTGACTGGTTAGTTTGATCAATCAAACAGACTCTGACCAGAACTTATTACATCAAATCTAAAGTTAGTCACAACTGACTACTCTGTTAAGGGTTGGAAGAAATGTAGGGGGATGGAGCATGTCTGACATTTACCATCACAAAGTAATGCAATGTATCATTTTTAACTCGACCTCCTGAGGTCAGAGTTCTGATTTGGAAAGTTCCGGTTCTCCATCAACCCTGGTGTTGAAATCGAACATGGTTGCTCCACAAAGTGTGACAGCTGTACTAGTGAACAGTTCACTTTCATTTCTGACAAACCGTATACAGATAAATTAGTCCCAATATAACTATACAACAGCTACAGTCATATTCAATAATTAGATTATTAATCTTTTGGTTCAAAGTTAATAACTTCAGTTTTGTTTTGATTCAGCTGGAGAAGGTTATGGCACATCCACACATTTATCTTTTCTAAGCATCTGTTCAGTGATTGGATGGGTTCAACCATATTCAATCATAATGTCACCGTGTGACTTCATAATGTAGAGCTGTGTATCATCTGCAAAGTTATGGTGCACATCAAACAAAATTTAACAAATACTCAGCTTTTGTGTAGCATCTATCCTGAAAATCAAATCTGTTCGAATCCTCAAGTTCTATAATTTATTATTTATCAGATCATTCTTTTTAAATGTTGAATATTTTATGTCTTACCTTCCAGGTCGTCGTAGCCGAGGACTACATCCTCCATCTGCCCATGTTTTCCTCTGCAGGACACAGACCTTATAATGGACCCCAGGGTCAGGACCTCCACCCGTACCTGGGGGGACTGGAGGGTCCACATGTCCACGCTGCCGAGGCCAGGCACCTGTCCCCACTGCTGATGGCTGACCTGAGTCATCCTGAGTCTGACCGTCAACATGGAGGGAAAGAAAAAACAATGTCCATCTCTTTAAAACCATCCATCTTTTAAAAATTATCAGTGATTTCAGTTAAATTACACAAACTACGAGGCCTGACCGTAGAATACAGAACCGCCTTTACCCTCTGGGGTCCAGGGCATTTATGGTCGTTTTTGATTTACCTTTATATTTCTCCATAAAAACCATTAATATCGCCTGATGTGGTATCGGTTTTTTCACACTTATTTTTTTCTTTTTGGGTATACTGTTATTGCATATTAGTCACATAAAAACATAAGATCTCAGTTGGATTTTTTTTTTTTTCACTGTGAATCCCACAGCTATTTATAAAAAAAATTTCTTAGAATTTAGAATGTATACTGTAAATTCCAAAAATGTATGTAAAAGTATTGCAAGCAACACAGTTTTATGAAATTATTAGCATGGAAATGAAGACAATTCCTCATTTGTTTGTGTACAACTATTTGCAAAACCCAATGGCCAAAAATACGTTTACCAAAAATATCTAGATGAACCTCTAGAGTGATGGGAAAATATTCTGTAGACTGCAGAGACAAAGCATGTGTGTCCTGTTACTTCTGGAGTAAAACTAACAGCATTTCAGAACCACACCAACGTTCAGACACGGTGGTGGCAGGTAATGGTCTGGAACTGATTTTCTGCGTTAGAACCTAGAGATAGACGGTTCAAGCAATTCCCACATTTTTTTTTATATGTTGGAAGTGTTTGGAAAAAAAATATCTGAGCTGACAGTTTTGACCTGAAGGAAAAACAGAAATGTGCATCAGCCAAGAGAATAGGACGTAAATTTCAAAATTGGTCCAACAGTAAGTATTCCTTATATATACGTTGTTATATGACTTGACACATCTGTGCTGCAAGATTAGTTTATTTCTAAACTTGAGGTGCAGACATTTATGTGAGGTGGTTATTTTGTTAAAAATAAGAAACAATCTGTGGCTGCTGCGCGAACATCTCTGAGCATCTTCTGTGGAAATGTCTGCAGACTCCAACCAAGACAGCTGGAAATTATCATTTTGATTTCTGTTAAAATAACTTATTTCTCTGAAGCAACTTGAAAAATATATGTTCCAGTGTGCCAAGTAGGCTATAGATAATTTTAAGAAGCAGAATGAAACTGAGTCATTAATAGTGTGTTTGTCCTCTTCTACTCTATGTTCACCAGGCTGTTTATTGAACTTTGGTCATCTCTGCTGGTTGTCACCAAATCTTTAGTGGTGTCCTGTGCAGAGGTACCACCACTAAATGAACGGCCAGGTATGTCGCTTTGTTTCGTACACCCGCAAAGAGCGTCCCGATCAATTCTGATTTAAAAGTGGAAAAGGTCGCTGACCTTTAGTCGGGGCTGGGAAACAAAGTTCGGGAGCACACCTGACCCGACTGGACCTGTCCTCGTCAGCAACCCAGAGCTGAAGTCCAGCTGAGAGCTGACAGGCTCACGAACTTCTCCTTCAACGCTAAGACTCGAGCTGAAAACCAGTGTGAGTGTACCGCTTCCATTTGCAGTCCCTTACCTACAAACGCGTCACCAAGTCCAGGAGCGAAGGAAGCGCGTCAGACGTCAGATGAATGCGGAAGTCACGTGACTCAAGGGGCGTGCTTCAAGCCGTCCTCTCCTCTCCATAAGAACCTACGAAATGTGAGAAATATTCCGAAGTACAACAAAAATATCTACTGAAAGTCATAGAGACCACACTCAGTATGACTAAGTTGTTGAATATTTTCATTTGGCATCACTTAAATATGGCTGGAGATGTTAGAAGGTAAATGCTTAAAAGTGCAAATTTATCAAACAAAACCGAAAATTTTAGTTATTTTAGGCCAAAAGCATATCTCATTATTTTTGACATTTAATTATTTTCTAGTTCTATGCTGGATTTATGTGACCTGTCAGCCTGACCCATCACACTCAGAGGATTCAGCCAATCAAATGTCTATTTAACAAGCCACAGTGAACGTTTCACGATGTTGTTTATGAGCCGTGACAAACATAAACAAGGATGTTCTTGGGAACAAGTTACACTCATTATTCTACCATCTCATACTCTATCCAGCATCACACATTCAGTAAATATTAATACAACAGAATATCAGAAAGCTTTAACATGTCACAAGTTGTATTCAGCTTCTTTTTTCTTAGTTTCACTGACATCTGCACATCTACTGGCTGAATCTGGTTTTGTCCATCCATTTAAATGAGTAATCCTTCAACATATTCATGTATGACAAACCGGTGTGTATCTGATAAGCAGTGCATGTTTCCTAGTTTTTTTAAGGCACAGTCTGCAACCAAACAAGTTGTTCCTATTGTACACCACAAGGTGACAGGATGGCAACAGATCTGCGGCTCCTGGTTGAATGTGGTTGAAGGCAAACGAGTGTGTATACCGAATAGGATTGAACGGACAGTGAACTCAATCCACAAACAGTTGTAATGATAGCAGAATCCCTCAGATCATAATAAAACATTCTGGTCTCAAGTTATTCAAACCTAACCTCAAATGGAAAGGATGTTATTTTTATTTTATTTATTTTTTATTGCTCTCCCTCCAGCTTCATGCTGCACTGTAAGAGATGTTTATGCTGCTTCTTATGATGTGTTTGGTTTTCTTTTTGCATTATAGCCTGGCATTTATTTTGAATTTCCAATGACTCCAGGTTCTAGTTCATCATTCAGATGCAGCGTTGCAAATCTAGTCATGGTGCCATGAAAAGGTTTTCTCCTGCCAAACAAGCCACGTTTGTCTGATCTTTTTCTAACTGTCCAGTCGTGACTTCAGTATGTAACAAAGGCCTGTTAGTTCTCAGAGCCTTTGTGGTTTTTTTTATTTGTTTTATTTTTTATTTTTTATAATTGTCAGAGCATTTCACGCTCCAGTCTTATAGCTTCTGGGAGCTGTCCTGAACATTTCTCCCTGGTAAATAAACCATTTCTGTGGGATGATGGGTTTAAATGGTTTGGAAGATGTCTAATGGACCACAATGGGTGCTTTTCCTAAAATCATTGCTGATGTCCTGCTTGCCCCCGAGCAGAAACCCTCCTGCTGCTGGAGAGACGTCTTTTCGAAATAAAGAGGCTTCCTGTCTTTAACTATATTTGGGCTCACAGTACCTTCTGCATCCCAACGGTTTCTTTGCTGAAAATACATTCTCACTCTTTTTGCCTTGACATGTGTCACTTCCTGGTTCTGTCAGTGCACACAGCTGTAGAGCTGGTCCCGTCACCCCGGGCTGCAGTGCTGTTAAAATAGCAGGATCCATTCAAACAGAGGGTCCTGAACACACATCCTCACATATATTTTTATTTTTATTTTACAACGACAAAACCCCCATTGAGATTAAGAACCTATTTTTAGATATATTTCTTTATTCTGTAAACAAAAGTGCTTGTTATTACTTACATTCTTAATTTAAGATAACACCAAGACCAGTGTCTTAATACCCTGGATCTTCTGAACATCTAAAACAAAATATGATATTTCTGATTGACTGAGTGACAGTGTGAACAAACCATGCAAACAAGTACAAACCAATGGGACTAACTGTTTTATTGAAGTGGTCCAGTGGTTACGGGTTGGTCACACAACAGATGTTTGGCTACTGAGTTCAAACCAACATTTCATAGATTCTTGTTTGTGCTCTTGATTTTTGGAATGAGCTTTCAATCCATCCTGAACAAAGGCTCTTAAATGCACATTCATTTCAATGAAACAATCACTTCTATAATGCATCATAACACAAATAAACCACAAAATATAATCCGTTGCTTAGTTAACGAATAAGAAGAAAAAAATTCCCCTTAAAAAACCAGAAGTGAGCTGTATTGAGGTGAAGGTCAGCTGAAACACATTAGGCTTGTCTCTATAAAGTGCATATATCATCATCGCTCTGACAAAACCAAGAAACCTAACATTTCTAACACATAAATCATGGTTTTCCAAGTGGCTTAGTCACTTTTCAGAAACAAATATAGCCGTTTGGGTGATTACTTCCTTATTAAAATAGAAAGTTATTACCATTTATGAAGGATGTCATGACTGTTGCAGCACCTTAAAGCCTGTCTGTCTCTATGGCTGTAAATAGACAAATTATTTTCTCAATCTATAAAAGACCTTTCTAATGAGAATATGTCAAATGTGCGGCACTTTCACTACAAAGACCCTCTATGAACGGAAATGAAGGTTTTGACAGCTACATTAGTTTAGTACAGTTAAGCTATCATGAGTGACTGATGGTAGAGATGGTATACAACCTCCTCAACACTTGCTAATGTCATGTGACACGCCTGCACACACGTGAGTAATAACACTGTTAAGAACGGGAGCCGAGATTACAACATCAATATGAATGAAGTCAGAATTGTAAAGTTGAATTAGAATTTATTTCACATGCAGTCATTCGCCTCTTTGGTGAATTACAGGCAGAATAAGCTCACCATAAAGTGCTTTAAAATCCCTCCACAGAGTGCCAGTTTGTTAGGTCTCCAAGCCACTGCCGTCTCCTGACTTGGATAATCATCATATTAATCTTAACTTTATGAACTCATTTCAGCTGGAGACTCAGTAATCACTACTTCTGCCTTGGGTGGACATTGTGTTTTGCCCGCTTGTTCAGCTTTCACCTGCCTCTATTCTTTTTTCTTTTGCCGATATTTTTCCATATATCTCTTTTGAGCAACAACCCTGAACAGAATTGAAAAGTAAAGGTTGTAAAATAGCACACATGCTCTTTCAGAAACTGATTTCTTTTAAAGTAAATATTTTCTACATCTTGTAATATGTACACATTTGTAATTATTTTATTTCAAACACTCACGTATTACTTTCTTTTGCTTATTTGACTTTTTACATGTTTATGTAATATTGATATAGTGGAATAGCTTTCCATATATTTCACTACCATATATCATATGCTTGATTTCAGAACTTTACTAAACAGACAAACGGAAATGATCATCTGTTCTCTAAATGAGCGCATCCCTTCTGCGGCTCACTTCCTCTGGTCTCAGACACGGCGGCTCCACCGCGTCAGAAAACTCAACATGTGTGTCAGGAAAATATTTCAAGAACCTCACAGAAGATTCCTAGAAAAACAGGAAGCAAAATATGCATAACAGTTGGTCCTTGTTTCCCACTGTAACAACATACATCATGCTAGCACTAAAATATATGACTTATTACAAAATAAGTGACACTTTAGAGTCCAGTTTGATATTTAGTAGCATCTGTGCTGTCAGGATGACATATTACCAAATCTACACACATTCAAAGAGCCGATGAAAGCCTGTGTTGCTGCTGGTTTAGCTGCTGTCGCTGAGAAGGGTCAGTATGGAGCTGGCCTGCGTCGCCAGTTTGCTGCTGCTGCCGTCCGTCAGTTTGTTCAGACTCTCCTTAATATTCACAGAGTTGAGTTCATCTGTCATCACACCTGTAGCAACAAAATCGTACAGTTTTGAGCATGACTTTGAAAAACGAAACAGAGCAAAGACAAGTGCAAGACCAGCTGAGCAGATAAAAATGCCAACAACATTCAGACACAGCAGCATCATTTATTTATGATGCTCAACATGTTGAACTATGTTTTCTAAAGAATGGTTTTTAATTTTTGACAAGTTTAGGCTTTGTTGAGCAGTTATGAGTCAATAGTTCCTTAGAGTTTTCTTTATTGACCTCTGTTTTGTTAAAGAGCCACAAAAAGGTTCATAGACGCAAGCTAACGGCTAATCGACACTGTCCAGGTCCAAAGCAGGTTTCTCCTACATTAGGACGACTCTGACCGGAATAAACATTTAATTATAATTACATTGTTATTTATATAGAAGATTATAATTACTAAGAGATGGTTTGTTCTTAAGAATTTTTTTATGAGAACATGTATATTATTAAACCTCATTGGCAACAGAGTACAGTAAAAATAACCTAAGACTCCATATGGAAATAATGTAATGCAAACATGACAGTACTTCAGTTATAATGGATGAATGGGTGGGAAGAACAAACACTTTAATGTACTTTGAATGTACATGAAAGTTTACTGTACTTGCACTGTCCTAGTCACCTGCTGGTATTTTCAAAATCAGTTTGAACCTTGAACTGGAAGATAAAGATGCAAAAACGTGACAGTAAAAGTTTCAGCTAGTCTGGTTTGTGTGGAGGTTGATTCCTGTTTCACCAAGCAGAGCATCAGTAATGTTCTGTTGTGGTAATAGTTTGAAATTTGGCTTTAGAGAATGAAAAGTGTTGTAAAAGCAAAAACATACCGGAGTTAGCCAAGGTGCAGATGAGACCCAGAGCACTAAACTTGACCTCGACCGCCCCCACTGGATCGTCCAACATATTTTTCAGCAAGGGTAGCAGCTCTGCCTCACTAAACGGATCCCTCGTAGACTCTGGAAGTCATGAACAGAAACAGAAACAGGTGAGTAAAAGCATTGTTCCTGAGATGGTCAGAAATAACTCAAAACCAGAAAGATTAACCCTATACTGAACCAAAGCATGTTGGAATACCAAGGTCGCTGTTCCTAACGATGCAAGTCTTACATTCCAACATCACAACCTCCAAGCATGATGGAAAAATAAGCAGCTGCCCACATGGACAAGCCAAATGTTTTCTATAAAAATGTCGTCAAATGAGTTATTTGGCCGCGATAACAAGAAATATGTTCAGAAGAGTCCAGGTAACGGTTTATATCTCAGAACATTGTGGCACCTGTCAGGCATGGTGGCAGATGCATCATGCTGAGGGATTATTTTGCTGCCGATGGTTTTGGTGAATTGGAATAATAAAGTTAGAGGACTATCTCCAAACTTGTTGATTTCAGCTTAAAATCAGCTGCTGAATGAGTTTCTAAAAATGATTCCCTTTGGCTCTATTGGCTTTTATTAACATCAACCAGACAGGAAATGGGCTGAGACAGAACTGGGGGAAGACCTGCAGCAAAAGACGGCTGCATCAAAGATTAGGCCTATATGTTTTTTGCAGAATCCATCCACTCTGAATCAAACAAACTTCCCACATAATATATTTGGGACTCAGTTCTTCTATCAAAGAAGAACTGAGTCTTCTTTGATAGAAGACACAGCTAGCATTTGGGGTATTTATTCATAAACATTACATAAACTCTGAAATAGCTTACCAATGTCAATAGCAGATGCTATTGCAAGGGCAACCAGGGCTTCATTCTGCATGATAACGTGCTCGCTTGTTGCCATGGAGATAAGGTGCCGAACCCCATCTGTTCTGGCCACAGCACGGACAACTTCCTGTTTGAGAAAGGAAATGAGTCCAACATTCAGAGACAGAGTTACCCTTAGAAAAGTTCAGCATTATGAATTGGACCAAGTCCAGTTAGAACCAAAGTCCAGTCAGAACCAAAGTCCAGTCAGGACCAAAGTCCATCCAGAACCAAAGACCCGGTCCAGATAAGGAAGCTCACAGGACTGCGGCTGTGTCTGATCAGGGCCGCCAGCAGTCGGCTGGCCTCGCCTCGGACGCCTGCGTGGTCTTTTGCTTCACACCACTCCATGATCCGCGCCAGCAGCACCGCATCTCTGCCCAGCTTTAAGGCGGCTCCCTCTGAAACACACAACATAAGGTTCAAAATCATTTTAATCTCTTAAGTCACACGACTTAATCGTAATTTGACTTTGTATTTTAACACCTTGAAATCGGGCCTGTGTCTCTTTAAAAATGTCCTGCCCTTTCGAAAGCTCTGCCTTCAGGAAGTCATAACAACATGGCTCCTCTATTAACCCTTTAACACTGTTTTTACCAGCATTGCTCTGAGAAGTAGCAATTGCTGCTGGCTAGTCTGAAGGATCTGAGTGAGGGACTTGATCTGCTCTGTGAGGCAGAAGCTCAGACTGCATCTTATTCCTCCTCTGGTTCAGCTGTTTTCTCAGTCTTTCTCTCAAACTCTCAAACTCCTGAAATATTAAATAGCTGCTTCAGCATTTGATAAATACTTCTTAAAGTTAAATAATATAACCTGTACCACTATTACAATGTGTATTTCATCTACATATTAAAGCTTCTGTTACAGTGTGCCATACAGAGAGGAAGGTAATTATGTGTTAGTGAAATTTGAAGAAATAGCTCCTGCTTATTCACTTGTTTTTAAAACCCAAAAAGGTATTTTCTTTTCCTCTTTGTCATGTTCTGTGTTCTCTGTGTTTTATTTTGAGTGTTCGGTGTTTTTTCTGTGTTTATGTTCGAGTTCTCTGTGT
>CAEGAG010005394.1:0-35094 GCA_903067065.1 Brachyrhaphis terrabensis | reverse complement strand
TATCTATCTATCTATCTATCTATCTATCTATCTATCTATCTATCTATCTATCTATCTATCTATCTATCTATCTATATATATATATATATATAATACTTGTGCAGATCTGTACCTTTAGAAAATTGCAAATGGTGGAAATTTTAAACTTGTTCTCCAAATGACTGGCAGTGCACACCGCTCTGTGATACATTGACCTTTCCAAATAAAGCACAATGTTGCACAACAGAACTGGAACACAACAAATAGCACTATTCACAGCAGTTTATACCACATTTTATTAAGTAAGTATATATAACAACTTACATTCAGATGTGGGTAGTGTATTGGTAGTGCATTATTGACGATCAGGTCTGGATTTGGAGGAAGTTGTCCTCTGGGCTAGAACCAGTCTGGTGGCCTGCTCATCATGTTTTTATTTTATTTTATTATGCATTCAAGTTAGTTGAGTTATATGTAGCTTAACTGTAATATTATTAGGCCTTGTCCCTTTCTAAAAAGCTACAAAAGAAAAAAAAAATAGAAGAATTTCTTCATTT
Source organism: Brachyrhaphis terrabensis (assembly GCA_903067065.1). Classification (NCBI taxonomy): domain Eukaryota; kingdom Metazoa; phylum Chordata; class Actinopteri; order Cyprinodontiformes; family Poeciliidae; genus Brachyrhaphis; species Brachyrhaphis terrabensis. The sequence continues at coordinate 34,558 of CAEGAG010005394.1, read as the reverse complement.
GTCTATATCTACTAAAAAAAGGACCCAAACATTGTAGAAACTATGGAGGTCAGAAGCTGAGACAAAAACAAAGAAGAAGGTGTGGAGAGCACTTTTAGTGGTTGCTGTTTCACATAGTGGAGTGGAAGGGAAATTACCGTACCGTTTTCATGTTGCTTCATTTAAAAATCATGTCAAACGAGCCCACACAGTACCCGACTCAAACCACACTGACACTTTACTACACATTAGTTTCTTATTAATTATACTGTTGCATCAAACTATAAGAGATGTTAAGCAGGGGCTCCTCTAGAAAGTTTTTGTAAGGGCTACTGACATGGAGCAAACAACATTTCAGGAGCTTAGAAGTAAGATCAGACGATAAATATTACATGTGTTTTTAAAACAACCAGTCTAAATTAATATTTTTAGCTACACATGTAGAAAAAGTAAGACATTTTGATAACTTTGTATGCTTTTTCAGGCCCTGTCTCAGCTGCACCTCTCCATGTGATGATGGTTTGAAAAGAGGGCGGGGCCGTGTCAGTGATATTCAAATAGTAGCATATTTTAATTGGTTTTATTTTGTAACCAGGATGTTGTGTATTGCAGATTTCTGCCCAGGTCCCTCTTGAAAATGAGATCCAGATCTCAATGGGGTTTACCTGGTTAAATAAAGGAATAAAAAATAAAATTTTTTTAAAAAGAATAAGAAAGAACAGAAATTGGATTAAAATAAATACTGCTAGAACTTAAAGGAGCCACTTTGCCTTTTAAATTGATGCCACCACTGCAGGTGAAAAATTGTTGCCAGTTATTTTAACAGTAAACTATTTACAGTGCAACTCCTCTCTCTCTTTATCAGCTAAGATACTATTAGAAAAAATAACTCCTTTGCACTAGAATAAACAGAGGCACATTCAGCGGATAATTAAGGCTGTGGTGTCCAGCCGTAGAATAAATATTTTTATTCCCCTTGTTGTTTCCACGCCAGGCCCAAGGACACGGAAACTGAAGAAGAAGAAGAACAGCAAGGAGGACAAGCGGCCCAGGACGGCGTTCACGGCTGAGCAGCTCCAGAGACTCAAAACCGAGTTCCAGGCCAACCGGTACATAACGGAGCAGAGGAGACAGTCCCTCGCCCAGGAACTGAACCTGAACGAGTCCCAGATCAAAATCTGGTTCCAGAACAAGAGGGCCAAGATTAAAAAGGCCAGCGGCTACAAGAACGGCCTAGCGCTGCAGCTTATGGCGCAGGGACTGTACAACCACTCAACGACCACCGTGCAGGAGGAGAAGGAGGAGAGCGAGTGAGCGCCCCCCGCCCCCGCCGGACACTTCCCTACTCAGGGGCTGGCTGACTCTGGACTCTTGGAGATAAAGAAAAAACTGAACTGGAAATGGGGGGATCGCTATTTAAAAACACAGATTTCTGTTTATGGTAACAGTATATGGACATAATTATATAAAAAAAAAAAAAATTGAACGACCGTTATTAAAATTTATATAGCCACACAGTTATCATGTTGTATACATTACTGCATATTGGATTCCAGGCTCATTTTCAATCCACAATTTATTTTATTTTTTTTATTTTAATTTTTAATTTTTAGGGATGTTTGACTTTCTAGGTTGTCGTGCTCTCCTCGTCCTTCATGTCTGCGCCATATTTTCCTTCAACAAACCAGTCCGCCGGACTCAGCCAAGCCAAAGATTTTTACTATGTTCACATGTAGTCTGAAATAAAACAGAAAAAAAAGAGCAAGATATAATGGACTAATTTAGCATTTTTTATTATTGCTTTACTTTTAATTATATTTGATGTCATAAAAACATAAATAATATTATTTAACAACAATCACTTTCATTATGATTGATACCTTAGAGAGCTTTTGGTGAGAAACAAAACACACACACCCACACACACCCACCCCCACTGTTGAGGTACAGTTCCTGTTTCCCTGCCTGCCTGGATACCATTTCACCCATTAAACTATTCTGGTCATTTACAAGTTTTCCCATTGCTGCTGCTGCTGCTGCATTTTCACTCCTTGCTGAGCTTTAACCTGCTTGGTGTTCACCACAGAGGCCTTGTTCTTGTCATCGTTGGGAGTGAAATATTTACCTGTGATACGTTGATTTTTTTTTTTTTTTTTTTGGTTTTCGCTTGTTTGGGCCTGCATAAACCGCTCAGGTAGAGGTTTATAGAGGCTGGCTTTGTGCGTGGGTGTGTGTGTGTGTGTGTGTGTGTGTGTGTGTGTGTGTGTGTTTCTGGGCGCCGCACTCTGGAGGGTATTGGTAGCAGACAAACTTAACTCCTCAAATAAGAAAATATCCAAATGAGACAGAAAAAGACTTTGTCTCCTGTCCAAACATCTAAATATGGTTTAAAAGTTTAGGTTTTTATTGTAAACAAACCTGATTTTAAACATTTTTGTTTAGGTAAAAGTTGGACAAAGATGATGCATGAGCTCCAAAGTCACATTTTTATTTTTCCTCCATTGAATCAATGACGGGCCGTGTTCAAACTGCTGCATGGATGAGTGGAGCGTCGGGAGCAAAGGTTGTGAGAATGCATAGATGTCGATGTAATTAAGACTCAGTAAGAATTACTGATGTAATTAAAAGAAAAGTTAGGGCTTCTCAAATAAAAACTAGGTGACCGTTTATAGAATATATATATAAAAAAAACAACATAAACACAAGAGCTACCAATCTGTTTGCCTTCTGTTTTGTTCAGACTAAATTTAGTCAGAACAAGAATTTAGATAAAATCTACATTTCAACATGGCCACCTTATTATGTACATTAAAACTTGCTTAATTCTTTGTGGCATACACTCAACAAGGCATCAAAAACATCTCTTGGAGTATTTGGTTCATTTTATAATAATAGCATCATGTAGTTGCTGCGAATTTGTCAGCTACACTATGATGGGATCCATGTTTTCATGTTTATGCCAAAATCTGACTACCATGTGAAAACAACAAAGCAGTCGTCATTTTTCCCAACCTTTTATTGTCCAATTTTGGTATGGCTTTCTGAATCGCCGCCTCAGTTTCCTGTTCTTAGTGTGGTCGTCTGCAGCTGTAGCTCATCTGCTTTAAGGTTTGACCAGTTGTCCGTTCAGAGATTGGCATCCCACATTCCTTGGTTTTATAAAATCTTTCAATGACTGTCGCATTTCTATTCTCTCAAGCAGTCATCAAAGAAGTCGTTTTCATTCACAGAGCTGGATGTTTCCTCTTTTTGCACCATTCTCTATAAATCTGAGCTATATACAGAATCAGCAGTTTCTGAAATACTCAGCCGGTCTAGTTTTCTGTTGTATGGTAGAAAAAGTAGGTGTCCCACGCTCTTGGGTGATGTGTTAATGTTTTAGAGGTCTTTGTTGTGACCAAAAATAGATTAAATGAGATGTCTGAGATAAAAAGGCCATAAACATATTGTCCAGGGTTTGGAGAAAAGTGTGAGATTATGTCAAAATTGTATGTGATTCATTCAAAAACAACCCAAAATGGAAAAAAAACAGACCTCACCAACCCCCATACTGTTGAGGAATGTGCCATAAGTCTCATTCTGACGTAAATTGGACAAAAGTTTTTTGTTTTTTTTATGACAGGAAAACTGGGTGATCATCTAGATTAGCTTCTTCAGTTTTAACAGGAAAAACTACATTCTTATTCTGCAATATTTGTCCTAAAATGAACAGAAAAATGCCATCTAGGCTAAGACTGTTGATCAAATGATCCCAAAAATGACCCAAAAATAAAAGATGCCACTTTGAGCTTTTTTAGTTTATCAATATCAGGCTGACTGCAGCATCACTGCCAGCTCATTCCTATCATTTCTGCTTGTCGCATGCTTTTAATTCAACTGATCTCGGTTCAGTTTTATTTAATTAAGCGCTAACGAGGCAGTGAGGGTCTGCAGCGGAGGAGTTCACGGCCTCTGCGTTTCAGGCTTTTTTTTTTATTATTTGTGTTCTGATCTTCCTCTCAGAGCCCAGGGTTAACAAGCGTACGCAGTGGAGGGTGGCTGTAATTGATTTCAGGAACAGGCTAAATGGTTCACAGGCAGGTTCAATCCTGTGATTTTAAGAATTTATCTGAAAATCTGTTTATTCCTTTGCCATCCATTCACGTCAAGGCACTTAGAAACCAACAGACATTATAACACCTTAACATAAACATTTTTGCCGGTGACTGATTTATTGTTTTGGTTTCATTCATTCTTTGTTTCCAGAAAGCAGAAGTGGATGTTTCTACATGCACCCACATTTGATGCTTATGTTTTAGCCTTTAATAAGCCTCAGTGCCTGCAGCACATGGAAACCTCCAGGGGTCCATGAAGGACTTAGGCCTAATTTGATATCACTGTTCAGCAACACATTTGAATATTCATAGGACTTAATTTTACTTGGACACCACCTAACTCATCCTTTATTGATTATGCATAACAAAACATTATCTCATGAGTAATATTCTCAATTTTTGCACAAGGAGAAAGAAGATGTAATGTAATTTTAATGCACTCTAGGAATTAAAGGAAAGGAGGTTATGTTTAGAAAACACACACACACACACACACCCCCACACCCCCCCACACACATACCTAATGTGATTCTGAATGCAGCCTCTGCGGCCATCTGGCCTGCATGTGTGAACAGAGGTGGCGAGAGCGCCTCGCTCTTCACGGTCAGCTAACCCTGTAGCTCTAATATTATCATGATAGTCCCATTCCCCCGCTGTGAATGCGGAAGAGGCTCTTATGACAGTGTATTTAAAATTCATACAATTATGAAACAGCGGGAGGATTTCTCTGCCTCCGCCGCCCTCCCTCCCACCTTGTCACCGAGGAAGCCGAGGGTTTATCTGTAAAACAAAGAAAAGCCAGGGATCGTTTGCATAGTTAGCATAGTCTGCCTCGCAGGCACAATATGGATTTAATTTATATGCAAATGAAAGCAATAAAAAGGGAGAATACACTCTGGAAATCTCGGCTGTTTAATAGGGAGGAAGAGTTGGATTTGACGCAGGTAGCACACGGCCACAGAATGAGGCATGAAGAGCCTGAACTGAGAACAACACAGTTATATAACAAGCAGAAAACAGCAGCAAGAGACGGAGGCACAATTGAATAAGATTTACAAGGAAATTATATGAAGCAAGAACAAGATCAAGGAGCCTGGACATTGAAACGTATGGGGGATCTTTGATTTGTGATGTATAATTTTAGATTTTTAATAATACATTCTGCAAACAGCAAAGAAACATTTCTAAAAAATATGCATTTAAGATTTTAAAAATGTTTCCTTGCATATTTAAGCAACTTAGGCACGGCACACAAATACTTAAAATGAAAACATCTAAATCCTAAATTCAGGAATATCCTCAGACTACTATGGGACCACACAAAAACTGTGGCTCCTGTTGGAGCTGCAGAGCCAGAGAGAAACATACAATAAAATACTCAAGCATGCATGAAAAGGAAGGAAGACACACACACACACACACACACACACACACGCATGCACACAGTCTAGGACAAAGCCATTTAAAAGAGCTTCTTAGATCACCACCCTGAGACGATGGAGGTGCAACGTTGAGCGTTTTGGAGCAATTCGTTCCAAGCTGTACAAGCAAAGGGAGACAAAGAAAGAAACCCTTCATGTGTGTCCTTCCTCACCTTTTCTCCTAAATAACTGTAAAAGCCGAACCGTTTTCCATCTAAATCATGAATACAAACACCACAGATAGAGAAAAGAAAATTCTTTTGATTTTTTTTTCTGTATTTCTTCAGACTTTATGAATGAGATTTGAGCGTGTTTTATTTAAAATTAGGATTATCTGAGTATGCCGGGAACATTGGTGTGATTTAAAATGTTCAAATTAAGAAAAAAAAATAGAAATGTGTGCATACAGCAATCAAAACAAAGAACAAAATTATATGCAACAAAATAATATGTTGTAAATTATAGCGTATGATGTACGCACTTTAAGTCATAAAGGCGTCTCAGGTGGAATTAAAAGAAAATACAAAACACAAAAAAGTAGAAAAAGAAACTTTAGCATGTTGAGAAAATTTTAGTATTTAAATGATCATAGCAACTAAATCCAAAAATGATTACTTTTTAGCACAATTTGTAAAATATATTTGAAAGCATTGTTTCAATACCAAATGCAACAAATTTACATAGCATTTCTAGCTAGTCAGAAGAACATCTGACACTGCTAAAGCTAACATATTAGCATTACCTTTAGCAAAGAAAATGTAGGATTTTAGTTTTAATTCTGAAATTAAAAATGTTTATGTTAATATGTTAGATATTTCTGATAACAATAAGGCACACATTATTCTGCAGTTCATCAGTAATTTTTATATTAAGCTAAAGCTAAATGTGGTTTTGGCTTGTTCTGGTAGTTTTCTAGCTAGTTAAACATTCATTTTTCTGTCAGCATGCTTGATCATAAAATCCATGACATTCTTATTAATGTAGATCAGGCTTTTACAGCCTGAGACATTAGCATAAAACTCATGCTGTCAAAAATACTACTAGCATGGACTGTCAAGAGGTCGAAAGCAGTTGCAGTGTTTAAGAGGACAGGCATTTGAGGACACTTGGCGTACAAAGACACAGCAAGAATGATTTTCAGCTTGAGCCTCATTTTGTGTGGGTGCTTTTTTTTTTTTTTTTTTTTTTTTGCTTCAGGAGTACACAGATCGCTTCTCACCACGGGGGAAATTTACTCTTGGCTTATTGTGGCCTGTCAACGGCACCACACTATCTCGGAGCGACACACACAAATGGACAAAGGTGGCATTGAGAGGGAACCTCCCACAATGCAGCTGAGCGTCCAGGGGGGCTCTCTGCTCCAACAGCCGTGATCTCACCGCGCTAAATCCAGATTACATGGGGGATATACACAGCGCCACTTGTTTACACTGCCCGTCAGGGGGTGATTTGAGCAGAGGCCGGGGGCATCGGCCATTGATGACACTGTACGTAACGCTGCCAGTCTATGTCAAAGTTAATGTCAATTGTCAAGTCTGTTTTTCAGTTTGTTTTGAGGAATTTTTTTAAATTTATGAGTAAAACTGAGGAAAAAATACAACGAAGAAGTCCAAAAATAATATTTTCATATTGCTGATGCTGGTTTTATCGTAAAACCAAATAGAAATTTCAAGAAAATATTATTTTTCAGGATCCTACATGTATTTTAAAGGTCAAACTATTACAATAATAACACGTAAATCAGTGCAGAGAAGCATAAAAATGTCCCACTTGTAAACAAAGTGTGTATTTCTCATATACGGGCTAATAAATACAGATTTTACTCCTGTGGCGTCTTTTCAACAGAGCCATGTGAATGCACACATTTATCCACCTGGGACTCCCCTGTTGTATGGGTGGTCGCACACACCTCTGCCTCTTCTTGATGCCTTTCACATGTGGAAACCATTTACCTTCTCGCTGCCTCCCTCTCTCCGTCTCACCGTCTGGGTGAAACAGTCGGAAAGCCAAAGCCGTGAGAACGGGATGGCCATCGATGAAAACGTTGAGCGTTCTTTTGGTCCGCTGCCCTCCCACCCCATCCTCGATGCGCCGTTAGAGCAAAGCAGCACATTCTTTGGAGGCTGGCATGCTGGTTCCTACAGCCATCAGTGCTGAGAACGTAGACGAAGTGTGACCCCTGACCGTGTTTCAGCAGGTGACTAGCCAAAACGTAATACCCCTTTAATCTTTGAAGTCATTTGGTAGTTTATTTAGTTTTTAAAAAAAATCAATAGTTGACTTGTGTGTCCGTCTGGTTGGCTACCCTATCGCCCCTCTTCTCACACTTCAAAAGCACAAGCGCCTATGGATCCCGGCCTGTCCTCTTTCCCCATTCCGTCTTTCTTCGCGGCGGCTCAGAGGTGCCGAGAGGTGATTCAGGGAAGCGATTTGTCATATTCAATTTACATATGGCTGTCACAAAACTCCTGCAGGCTGAGCACTGATGTCATCCGTGTGTGGGGCCCTCTTTGGCGACCCGGTGCATGGGAAGACTTCTCTCTGTCATGGGGGTAGAGAACCTTCCCCTCTTGGGAGTAGCTTCCCCGTTTCAACAATATGATGAATGTGGGGCAGCACTTTTCGATGTGTTGGTGTGTTTGTGTGTGTTTATAGGGTGTGATATTGGTGGATGAGCTTTGCTTGTTCCTGTGTATACAGCAAAAAATACTGGTTCAATCGTGAAAGAAATCAGGCAGAAAGTGTTTTCCTAACATCTGCTGAAGCTTTTTGTTCGTTTTTACTGCAAAATATCAAAAGGTCGGATACTGGTTCCTTTCTAAACACCTCGGCTTTTGCTTCAAAACTTAATTGTGAGTCCTGCTTTTCGTGTATCTTAATAATCTCCCCCAGGAATAATACCTACTTGTTTCAGAGTCGTATGAAGCAATTAAGTAATAAAAGTCACTCAGTAAACTAATCTCCATGAATTTGTTGGAGACATGGGAAAATATGTTTTTCAACAAGATCTACAAACTTGTCTAGTCCTTAATAAAATTACTCCTCACTCACTCACCTCTGTATGCTGAATGCTTGATTTCTGTAAATTTCTCAAGTATTTGTTTAGAACACTCAAAGTATCAGACATTTATTAAAATGGGGAGACAAGACAAATCAACAGGAAATATTTTCTCAATATACTTGTGTACTTAGTGGTGATTTAATGAAACGGACACAAACAAATCTAAACATTAAAACTATTTATGGTAATTCTACCATAAATAATAATTATCTCAAGGAAAATAGTTTCACAGCCTAGAATTTAGACATCAGGGAGCGTAAAAGTGGGAAAAAGGAGGAGGAATTTGAATTTTTGGAACTATCTTCAAGCCACAAGCTTTCAACATCCAAACAAGCACAGAAGAAAAAAAAATGTTGTTTTGATGTGACTCAGAGTAAAGTAATTCATACAGTTAAACGATCAAATCTAACTGGCTTGTGGACGTTACAGAGATTTAGACACATTTTAAAAACGCATCTATAATTTTAAATAAATGTTAACTTGAAATATATGAAACAAAAAACATTTTTATAGTTCTTTCAACTATAAATTGGGTTTTTGCTTCAGTTGGACTCCCTTCAAGCCTTAGTTAGACACAAATACTAGCTCATTTTAAGCCTCTTTACCTTATCCATAAATCCAAATAAGAACAAAAATTCATCATTTATCTATATATTAAAAACACTAGCACTTTATAGCATAAACAAGGAGCCATTAGGCATTAGAGGTCATAACCTATTCACCACAATTTGCTTTTTACTGATGTGTTTTGCTTTCTATGACAAATGAGGTGCAAAATATTCCCTAATTATGACACTGACATTTGGGCAAGGTAAACAAACGCAGCGAACATGACTGCAGCAGTCAGAAAACTCTTCAAGGGGTCAATTGTCAGAGGAGTATTTTGCAGAAGGCTGCCTTAAGAAGAAGCCAAGAAGGGGTTGTGTAGTTTCTAGTGATCATCCCCTTGGCAGGCGTCCAAAGGAGGAAGTCGAAGTTATTTATGAGGCCTGGCTTAACTGAAGGCTGAGTAGCTTCCCATATTCAGGGAATCTCAGCGCTCCATCACAGACTTTAAATGCAATTTGAAGGCAAGTAATGTGCTGCTCAACGGCTTAAGTCCAGTAATCTCAAATTTCTTGAAAATATGCTAATTTAGCGTCACAGTCGTATCCATTTATACATAAGCTGCAAACACACACACACACACAATCGCACACGGGGTAACAGTTGTGGTTACAAAGCCGACTCATCTGTGAATCTGGGCAGCAGAATGCGAGAGCGTGAATGACTGTTTTAACACGCAAGCAGCACAATGTGTGGTCTGCAGCGTACAGTCGAGCTCAGAGCTCCGTCTGTCTGAATGGCTGTTTCTGTTTGTTTGCTTGCCTGACGTCAGTCTGTCTGTCTGTCTGTCTGTCAAGCTGTTTATCTTTGTCAGTCTGTGAGTTAGATTAGGAACAATAAGAATGCTAGTCATAGTGACGCTGCATACTTTTTCATTTGCATTAAAAAGGAATAACACCAGAAGATACCATGCGTAAATATCAAGTATGATAAATTATCGGCCATGTTTTTATGACTTGTGAGCTAATCATTTAAACATCCAGATTGTTTCCTCATGTCAGCATATCATCAGACAAATTGACTTGTATCTGTATTATTGTCATTAAGTAGCAGGATACAGTACATCTGAGTCAGAAATTGCTTGGTTCTAGTTTTTAGCCTACAATAAACTGATTTATTTGACCTTTAAGTCGTTGACTTTATTGGAAAAGACAAGTTCCAACTTTACATTTAAATGTTTGTTACTAAGCGTAATTTTTGTGCTAAAAAATGCTTCCGTGTCTTAAATACCAGTGCTCCAACTAGGCTTGTATGTTTGAAAAACAAGAACTTTAGAGCAGATATTTCATTAAGCCCACATTTCTGAAGCATATCAAAATGTTTACATTGGTCTAACAAAGTGCTTAAATCCAAAATGTTGTTTTCACTCAAAGAAAGGCTTGGTGTGTAATTATTATTCTATATAAAGTAACACAGTTCCTGGAGTAAATTGACTTTTCAATAATATTTAATATTTTTAATGTCACTACAATCTAAGACATAGAAAAGGTGGTAAGTATAGAACTAACTGGAGATTTGTTAGGATTTATTTAATTGTAAAAGCAGGCAGAGAAAATGCTTGAATAGTTAAGAGAAAGCATCAAAATAATTGACAACATAAGTGCAACAAACTAATCCGCCTTTATTTATATAAAGAAAATATATTGATTTAAAAATGTGCTGTATATTTCTGATCATGTTTAGTCTCTTTGGCCTCGTTTTTGGCTGGCAGGTGTGAGGCTGAGCACCTGCATGCTGGCTGTGACGAATCAGAGGGGTCAAAGTTCAAACATGCAATATGGAAGACATGTTCCACGACTGTCCGGACCTTATGCAACACTCAGAAGGAAGGAGAAGAAAATAAAGCAGAAGCTCTGAACTCAATTTCAGCCCTTCTCTCTCCATCTCGGCCTGCCTCTATTAAAGTCAGAATTTCAGAAAATATCGAGAGCAGATGGCGAAAAACAAACATCAGAGAGAGTGAATGGAGAACGCGAATAAAGGAGGAACGAGAGGGGCAGGAGGGAGCCAGAGTCCTGCATTTTCCCGTCAAAAGTGTGGATCAGAACCACAGATGTTTGTCGACAGAGGAAGAGCCGTCTCCAACAGCTGGTCAGGGATCAGATTGGGACCTCCTACATCGAAATCATACTGCAGAAGCCACAAGCTAAGTGGCATTTAGCATCATAGATAGCTTTGGTTGCTTTTAGGTGTTAAATATTACAGTTAATATTAGCAAATAGGATGACACAAGTAGATTAAATCAAATCGTACCATCAACGCACAGGGCAAATGCAGAACAAACCTGGAGGACTGCGTTAAAATAAAATATGGAATCATGGAGAAATTGCCCCACCATCATGTAGCCCAGCATTTACAGAAAAAAACTGGTCAGCATCTAGTCTTTTGTTTCAGTCTGCTCCGGTGTAAGGAGGAACACCGTTTATGACATTGTGATATAAATCATTTGGAAAAGTTGGCGTTTTGATCAATAACAGGAGAGAATCAAATGGAAGTCATGGATATACTGGCAAAAACAACCTGGGGAAACAATCAAAGCCACTCCATTCGATTCTTCACGTCCAACATCCGACACGGCGCCTCCAGGAATTAAGTGACGCTGTTGCAAAGGGTCAATACACTCTCATAATTGTGCCCTTTCTACATTGTGTAAAAACAATCTGGTAAACTCAGAGTCACCCAGAGATGAGTGCGTTGACCGTCACATCTACAACCGCCTTAAAGATTCCTGTATTTACTATTGTTGCTTCAATTGTGCAACAAACAAACAAAAGTTTTTACTGTCTGAAAATTGATTATACTGTAACTCTTACACTTTCCAAGGTGACTAGGCTTCACTAAGGAGCCTAGTCAAAGTAGTAAAGTAGTAACTTTACTACTTTTTTACTTTTGTGCTGCAACTCATATTTATATGACTGACTACTCCTACACACTCTGGAAAAGTCTGGAATTTAAGTGCTGATTTTGGATTGTTATTGAAGGTAATAATAATTTTAATAAATAATTTCCTAAAAATTCTCATAAAAGATTGGAGTTGGGAGTATCTTGATGTCAGTGCACACATATTATTTGATCTAGAAGTCATAGAAAATTAAGATTTGGCAAGCATAAAACACACATCACAGCAAACAAAAGTCTAGGTTCTTGTTTTACTTTAATAAATATTCCTATTGTTGACCTGAAGATGATCTTGAAAAGGAGGCAGCTCTTACCAACTATTTTAAATGTTTTGATTCTTTTTGCTGCATTTTTAAACAAACAAAAACAAAGCAATACTCAAAATACACACATACAGAAATAATGCTGCTGCACTAACATTCACTCGCCTATTTTCTCTGAAATCCATCAGCCGATATCTATGCAAACCTTTAAATGCTCGATGGGAAGAGTGGAGTGATTGTTTTTCCATTAAGTAATATTACCGCTACATAACAGCCACAGGTCGATGCAGAGCTCATTACGGCTGCAGGCTGATAATAATTAACCACTAATGTGCGTAGAAGCTGGCCCCCGACGGGCCGAGGGGAGAGCGGCGCACGCCCCCCGAGGAAACGAACACAGCAGCTCGCTCCGACAGTTTATTTGGCTCACTTGCTTCACAAAAGAAACCAAAACAGGCCCCACAGAGTCCAAATGGGATTAAACACATGAATTAAACAGGAATGCAAAAAGGAGGCGAGCTCTGTGAGTTTCAGCCTCCTGCTGACAAGAACGAGTCAAATATTTTCTGTGGGATTCATGTTAGGTTTCACCAACAAAATATAGATTTTGGAGATGCTTGGAGTGAGTAATGGTTGGATGAGGAGAGTCAAATGAGTGTTATTAATCTATCCAGTGGAGCAGTTAAGCAGTCGTGATGAATTTCCCCTCAATGGGTTTTTCAAGAACAATTTGTTGTTTCCAGACAGTTTCTTGTAAGCATAAAATATTTGCAAAAATATCTTCATCCAAAAGCAAAAATGCGATATTTAAAAAGAAACAAACCTGCTAATTAAGCTTTGTTTGTTTTGGAATTTATGGCAGCCAAAAAGAAAAGACTCAAAAGTTGAAGCTTGGATGTAGAAATGAATTTGCAGCCATTATCCCGAATATGAAGCTTATAAATGGCAGACTGCTGCCCAGGAACTATTAGACTTTATAACCATCAGTCATCACAACAAACTCATGAAGTGTTTACATCTCTGAGATATTATTTGTACTTTTTTCTCAGTTCAAATGACATTTTTTTTCCCTTTTAACTAATCTGTTGCTGTTTTCTATGCACTGATTTTAAATTATCCTACTCAGCTGTACTTTTCTTTAGGTCTGAGTTTGCTATTTTCAATCACAGTAAAGTATTTTTATTGTAAATTTGCTCTGACAGTTTTTATATTTTTTAACCTTAGCTTAAGTATGCATTCTTCACTGCTTGTCACTGCAGAGATTCTAATTTTTAGTATTGAAAACTGGCAAAACATAAAAAATACAAGGCTTTTCGACAATACTATGCAATAAAATGAACGTATACATGGTACTAAGGTGATTTTATGACTGTATCTTGTCGTATTTACAATAAAAAATTATAAAATGGTAGATATGATCAAGGGAAAATTTATTGTTAGCTTTCCATTCAGCTTTTCCCTGGCAGAACAGCATCTAAATGGGAAGTTTTGATTACATAAAATAAATGTAATAATAATTATTGGTTTCTGCACTTTTTCCCCAACTTCAAGAGGCAGGTAAAATTAGACCGCACCAGGTTTGTCAGTATTAACGCGTACCAAGTAAAAGAGGAACCAAAATCTGAAACGGGAAGCAGTTTGTGAAAAACAACAAAAAAGTTGATTCCCTCCTGGGAAGTCTGGGAAGCCAGATGTTGCTAAGCCTCAGGCTCACTGGAGTGCACACTGCAGTACCTCTGTGTGTGTTAAAGGGAGAAAGCGAGGCGTTTCCTGATGTCCTAGCCAGATGTTGCTGATCCCTGCCACTCTGGAGGAGCGAGGAGTTTACAGCACATTGGGAGAGACAAGTGGGACGATCACGATGGGCCCACCGGAAACATTTAGTCCAACATTAAAGGAAAATGGATTCTTTTATTCACTATCTGGGTGGTGCATTATTCAGATGAACATAAAAATAACTAAAGAGGTTTTCTGAGAAGTTTTGTGTACTTTATCAAACTTCAGTTAGTTTATATTCAAAAGTAAGCATCAGTAAGCCTGTTGATTGTAACTTTAACATTTCACGCTTTTATATTGCATTTAAACCTTTAATAGGTTTGTTTTTTAGATTACTAAAAAACTTCTTTTTGCATTGATACTATATTTAACCAGGAAAAACACTTAGAAAAATACATGATTTACTTGGGCTGGAATAAAAGTAGTTTAAAATAAAGCTAAAATACAGAAAACACTGAAAATGTTTACAGCAAGATTATACATTACATTACTAATAATTAAAAATAAAGTTTTAAAAGACTAAAACTGATAAAAGTGATGTGTTTTAGTAGTTCACTCATTAAATATGGTGCAATTGTGTGTCTCAGTTTTACTCAGAAGTTGAAATGTTCAAAACTAAAACAATAAATAAATATACTTAAAAAGACAACGTTAGTCGGAAATTGAAATCCGGACAGTCAGAGATTTATTTCACAAACTCCCACCTCTAAATCCAACGTAGAGAAATAAACTCACAGAGAGAATTATATTTTCAAGTTTAAGAATTTGTTTCACTTTGAGTCTTTTATAAACACAACACTGCACAATTTTATTTAGTGAACATGTTGCAAAAATATCTGAAAGCACAAAATGCAAAAGAAAACCGCGTAACTAGCTTAAAATGTTAAAGTGGTTCCTCTGATAACAGAACAAATCAATTAGTAAATAACAGGTTTCCAACTCAGAACCTGCACAAAGTTAACTGACTTAGATGTTAAATTGAAATCACATATTTTACAATTTTGCTTAAAAACAATGTCGAAAACTATTGTTTCTGTTTAAGGTTAATATATATATTTCAGAATATTGGCCCAGACCCATGTGGGGTTTGAACAATAAACCTTTTACTATATTTTCTGGGCCACTGAATCCTCCAGAAGTTTGAAAAAGTGTTTAAACGTTTCTTAGAAGCAAACAGCTGGATTGTGGAAAATGTATTTTTACTCTTTTCCTATCAACTGGAATAAAAACATGCACTGTGTGACTTCTGTCCATTAAAATTCAGGTAAATTCAAACCAAAATAACTTGCAAATATATCTGGACGAGCTTAAGACTTGTTAGAAAATTAGGCAGGTAAAATTGGGTAAAGTGTGCACCTGTCTCAGATGCAGCTAAACCGATTTTAATAAAAGTTTAAAAGAGAATTAAATGCTACAAATATTTTCTTTTGATCTGAAACGAACAAATATAAAGATTTTTAGTGTAATTTTCTCATCCAGAAAGGTAAAAAATACTAAATAAATAAACTACATGGATAAAAATGGGCCTAGTAAAGGTGAAAAAACATGCAAAGCACATGCTCAGTTCCTCCAGAGTTGTCCTGGCTCACTTGGACACTCCCAGTAATGCCTGTGTGGTATCATCATCCATCAGTCTGTCTGTCTGTGGAAAATGTGCATCTGTGTTGTCCTTCTGCTGTACTAGCAGGAGTTGACAGTGAGATCCAGCCTGTGCGATCATGTTAGCGGCTCTCTGAGTGTCAGCTCTGAATGCGCTCCTGCAAAATCCGCACCTGCATCTGCCTCTGGACCCTCGTATTCGTGCACGCTCTCCATGTGTGTGTTCAGAGCTGGGTGGGGATCCATCTGTGTCAGGTTAACCCGTGGGGAGCGCCGCGCAGCAGGTAGTCTTGGAGGGCCTAAATCATGTGGACGGCCAGAAGCGTGAAATCCTTCCAGGCCCGGACAGATGTCTCTCTGTTCGCCTTGGCTCAGCCTTCGCCGACCCCACGGACCTTTAAAGACCCTCGGAGCTGACTCAACCTCCCAAAAAGCAGACCATGCAATACCAGTCTCAATTATTTAACATGGAGAAAAGCATTCCTCACTAAGATCTGGAGTAATTTACTTTAAATGTAACAAATGACAACAGAGCAGAGCAATGATAATTAGCAAGCAACGGAGTAACTCGATTCATGTTTATCCAACTGCAATTAATTTCTGGTTTTTACAGACAAAATCTTATTTATTTAGGTAGAAGACTATTTATTTATTTTCTTGTATTAGCAATGTTTCTGTTTTCACTGATTATAGTTTGCTAAAAATAGCGAGTTCTGTCCAACTTTTGTTGCACAAGCGTGAGAAAAAAACTAAGAAAAAAAACAACCCAAAAAAAGCTTTATGTCATTTATTACAGTAACTGTGCAAGATGCTATTTATATTTTGGATCAACAATGATTTGCTGAAAAATTAGACTACTTTGCTTCATTAAGATATTGTGTATTAAATGTGGCCCTCGAACGCTCTCAGCTTTGCAAATTTGGGAAAAAGTTTGGATTTATTATGTGCAACAAAAAATTGTCTTTTTAAGACTCCAACAACAAAACACGTCACATAAACGTTCCATATAGATAAATTTCTTCTCGGTAGAATAGAAAATATGTCGACAACCTGCGAACACGAGGACCATATGCTGGAAGAGCGGTCAAGATGCCAAGTCCAGGTCAGCCAAAGGCTAAGCCAGCCTGTGTTTGTTGGCGTCACGCAGCAGAGAGGCAGTGAGGGACCAGGTTGTGCCCCGACTGACCTGGAGACCATCTGCTAACTCCTTGATCTTTTACTTTTTAAAGGAACTCAGGACTGGATGTAGAGAATACATAGTAGATGTTTCTCATACATTAAGACATCATGCGTACACTGAGAGACCAGGTGGCCCCCTTTGTAAGGAACATTAGAGGAATCTCTGCCTGTTGCTCTACTTGGATTAAATTTACATAGGGTAATAGTTTTTGTTCTAAATATTTTGTGTAGTTTATCCCGTACAGCTTACAGGATCATGTAAACCTACTTTCAACAATCGCAAAGAAGAGAAAAGACAGAAGCAGCCAGGAGAAACAGAAAAATCTTTTCTGGAAAAGTTATTTCACACCGTTGAAAATTTGTACCTTCATTTCCGATTTTTTACCTACGCATTGGTATTTCATACTTTAGTACTTCCAAAGTAAAACCGTTTAGCATTTTTACTAAAAGCAGAGATAAATAATCCTAAAAAGACTTAAATCGACCTATAAATTAAAGTGTGTTTCTTTTATACAATTATAAATTACACCCTGTTTTCATTGATTTTATTTCTGATACTGAAAGAAGATTCTGGTTTGAATCTTGTGGTGCCGAATCAGGACCAAAATTAAGACTAATGTGCTCTCAGCGGTTGCTACTTCCTTGTCATATGAGACTATTTCAATTCAAAGCTTGTGACTGATCTGATTAATGAGAGGCAAAAACTAAAGAAAACTTCATCAAGAAAAATGGTTGCCATGCAATATCTGTAAAAAAAGCATGAACTACCTGGATTGGCATGTGTATTTTTTGACAAAATGTACAATAATAGATGAACAAATATTAACCCGGAAACACATAACACTTAAATAGCTTCAATAAGCTTGCTCAAACATGTAAAAACAACTTTTATTTGCTCAGTAGGTGCATTTAGGAGCCAAATAATAAATAATAAAGACACTGAAACTGACAAAAACAATAAATTGCATCAAACTTTCTTTCAAATGGTTCAGAAAATTCAATCAGGAACTCAAAGCATAATGTAGAATAAATATCACTCTCACATTTGTTGAAAAAAAAATACAGAAAATACAACTTCTGAGTGTATTTACTGGAATGCATGCTGAAGAACAGATGGTGTTGTATAATCAACATGCTAACATTTGCTAATATCTAGCTTTAATCTGCATGAGCCCTAATCTTAACTTAAACTTTTTTTATTTCCCCTTCCTACTTTATGCCAAACAGCATTAAGCCATTAGTTCAAACTAATTTGTCCCACTCAGATCCAGTTTTGATTAGAAAACACAAGCAGTGACCTTCTCTCCACTGCAGCCCCCAACCCCTGTACCAGCTGACTGAACTAGTGTTATGAGTTTGGCCCCAGTGGCTCAGCCATGAACCTAATGGGTTCCAGCTGGGACTGCGTGTCGGTATTAAGGCTTCAATTGGAAAAGTGGCTGTAAAGTCAAACCACCTGGCAAGGCTGAGCTACCGGCGAGGTGTGAGACGGTGGCAGATGAGGCAAAAAGCTGCCATTACCAAAACAAAGGCCCATAACTTTTACTCCAGTCAGCTATTTGGCTAAATCCTCTCACTGCTACATTTATGCACCAAATTGCTCTAAAAATAGCTGGACTCGACGCGCGTTGCAGCTAACGGCAGCTGTAATTTCATTGGCCTGACAAGTGTAGCTACAAACAACAGCGGGTAATTGTTTTACAAGCAGCATGACAAGAGAGATGGCATGCAACACAAGGATTTCACGTCTGTCCCCGCAGACACTTCGCCAACAAACAGACCTTGGCATAAGTACGTGGTGGTTGTCACTTTAAGAATAATCCAAGGTTAAGCCTGCAGTTTCAGCACGAACATGAGGCTGCAATGGCACCACTGTACCTCCAAGGTTAATTTTGTGCCTTCCTTGTTAAATTTGAGAATACTTTCTGGCAAAAGGTAATACTCCGATGCACAGACGAGCTACTACTTTTAGCTTAAAATAAAACAAGTTAAGGCTCGCTGTGTTATCAGCGTGCCACGCTGCGTCCATCACAGCTCATCTTGGCTGGAGAGCGGCGCAGCTGATGAGCTGGTGAGAGATATTTATGAGGATCCTCGTATCCGGTCGGACGGATCCCAGGCAGATGACTCCAACCCGGACAGCCTGGCAAATTTTTTAGGAGGGGGATTATTTTTCATTTTCCATTATAACACTTAACAAGTTACACCCATCTGTCATTGTAGGGAGTGTGTGTTACTGCTTGGAATAATCTCAAGCAAGACAGCTCATCAGTTAATCGTCATAGGGGAGAATATATAAACTCCCCTAAGACAATTTCTGACTAATTGCTTAAAGACAAGCCTGTTCATATTTAGTATTTTAACTTTTTGCAGGATTTATTTTGATGCTAAAACGGTTGTAAAATGAGAACTCATAAATTCAAAACGTAGGCAACAGAATATTCTCTGTAGCGATACACCGAACCAAGTTGTGCTGTTTGTTGGTGTATAAATACGTAAAATAACAAATTTTAAGTCAATTCAGGACCATTCTTCTGTATCGGATCGGCATCAAATATTAAACCTCAAATATCAGTATTGGAAGTAAAAAAAAAAGAAAAAAAAAGTGGATTGGTACATCCTTAGTTCTCTGAATATAAATGGAGTAATAGTACAGTTTTCAAGATTTGTTTAGTACAAAATGACACCATGATAAACTGTGGAAAAGATCAACAGGTATGAATTGCAGTGGCGTATTTCTCATTAACTGCACAAGATTAAATATTATTACAAGCCCAAGCAGCTGCTCCAGCAAGTCACGATGTGAGAGAGGAAATCAGTTCAACAAGCTCCACGAGTAAAAAAAAAAAAAAAAAGTTGGTTGTCAGAGTAAGTTACGGTGAGGAAAGAGAAGGATGACAGTGAGAAGGAGCCGGCTTGATTTGGTCCTCTGTCATCTGCCGTCTGGATCCCTGTACACAAAACATGTTGCGACTGAAAGAGATGGAGCGAGGGAGAGAAAACAGGAATCCCTGTAATCCATCTGGCATCCTTATGCTGCTGTTTAGGCCCCATGGTGACTTCAGAGATAGAAGATGAGCATGAAAGGGAATTACGGCGAAGCCCTTTCACCGATTCCAAAAAATCTGCTCCAAATTACCCTGAGAGCAAATATCAACTTAAACAAGCTGCGTCTCCTTTCTCCCTTCTTTTCCGAGTTCATGACTCGCTCCGCAAACGAGGCCAAAAGTGGGATGGGAGTGGAACCAGCAGCCATTTGAGTTCACCTCTGATGGATCGAACATGGCACTTATGCTAATTCAGCTACGTTTTCTGGCCTGCGCTGCACGCATTCCAGCTCAGCCGAGACTGTTTTTGGAATGTGCAGTTGTGGCAGTAAAAACAAAACACTCAGAGATGCTGCTGCTGCTGCTGCTGCTGGCACTGAGAGCCAGGCTTTGCTTGCACGCTACTGTACCTGAATGCTGGTAAACACAAAGCGTTCCTATGCGAGCAGGTGGCCTGAATCGAAAAGTTTCCCAGAAATTATGATCTTTAATCAGGACCAAATTATGATGGATGGAGAACAAACTTTGACACAGACGGCATCCGTTATGGTGGGTAATTTTTTAAGGATTTAATTTAACGTACTTGTTCACAGTCGCAAAGACAAACAGTTTTCTTGAGTCACAAAGGAGAGAGTTGATCAACTTTTAACAGGCTAAAATAACAACATATGAAAAATATTTAGTTTTAGAGTTAGAAGTATGACCTGTTGTGGAGTTTGACCAAAGCAGTGAAAACCTGGTAGAAACTAGCAAACAGAATGTGAAAAAACACACTTCTGTCTCCAAATGACTCTTTTTGGTTATTGATATTTGTATAGTTCAACTCAATTGGAAAATAAAATAACATAAAGTGCTCCGGCTTGTTTCGCTTCATTATATGCACTTTAAGATTTAGAGTAACTAAACCAATATCTTGTGAAATTAAATAGATAATAAGAGCCACATTTTGAACAGATTTCACAACACATGATGAGCTTCACTAAGACTTTTCAACTGAGCTGTAATAATTTTATGATGATTTTCTGTAAATATTAACATGTAGGGTTTATGAAGTTTTCTGTAGAAGCATATTGAAGGATTTCCAATAAAAATATAAATAAATAATATAAATAAAACATGCACTGTGGTAAAGTGGCAGACAGACCTGAAGTCGAGGTTTTTGTCAGGGTTAGGAATGTTTTTTGCTGTTTTTTTAAGTATTGGATGATGGGATTGACACTTTATCTTATATCCTGAAGAATCTCTTTGCAGAACTGCGCCGCCGCTCTCCAACACCTGACAGAAATGTGCCCAGCGGGGGTCCTTCTATTATCTAAACACACATCTATCCTGATTGATATGCTTGAAGTGGGCCAATTTCACCTCCCTGCTGGATGTGATAGCCATTTATTTGTTCAGCTTTAATTGTTGAAGCTCCTGTCAGCGAAGCGCGGGGGCGCAGCTGCCTAGAGGTGACATACTGGCACCGGATCAGAACAATTTGATACCAGTTATGCTGCTTGCCTTCAAATTAGCATGAGACCAAATGAGAAAAGTCCTCCACCGACGTCCACGGCATAACATCAGCATTACTGATGTTATACGATAAAGACAATGTGCACCTCTAAGTCGCTACAACATATTAGATGTAATGTATATTTTAGCCATAAGCTTTATCTCTTTAGGCTGCAAATGACATTGTCAGCAACCATGTCAAAGTGCTACCCAATCTTCCTCCTCCAGCCTCTAACACACACACTGAGTCCGAGACGCACTGTGAAGGCTTGTCCACATGCCTTATAGTCATGGAAGGATTGACAGATACAATTGCATGCACATGCAGTCGTCTTCTCCCCGTTTAATTTAAAGAGACTCGAAGGTCAAGGATTTCTCTCAATCAGAAACGAGGAGTTCTGACAAGAGGGACGTCTTTATCTTCCGACAAGAAAACAATCTGGAAGCGGCGGGAATTAAAAGTGAAGGAACTTGACGAACATCTGGGAGCTGATTGCTAAGTTTGCTCATATGCGGGGCTTGCCTCTCCACAGCCATGAGAAAATAAGCAGAGAGATGAGTTTGTGTCATCGTAGCTCAGAAAAATAAGATATCATGTCTTGCTGTCAGTTTGATGTCAGCCTCTCGGAGTCGTACGCGAATGCCTCGTCCCGCTGAGGCCGCCAGAGCAAGAGGGTGTGGGGTTCATTGGGAGTTCACATCTACAGCCACTAACCAGCCCCTACTTTCCTCTCTTCATCAGGGCTGCCTCTCTATTTACTCCTCATTTCAGTCTCTCTCTCTGTTAGCCTTTTCCGACTTCCCATCAAGTTGTGTAACACAGCGCTGAGCGACATCTCCTTTACGGCGTTATTCCGCAAAGCCAAGCCAAACCTGCGGGACGGCCTCACCCGATCCTAGCTTCTCTCAGATCTTGAGTTTGACATGTTGTTTGCATCAAATCACAGCCATCAGACGATGGTCTGTGATCAGGAACATGTGGTTCTGTCAGCATTTCACAGGTCAAGAATAACCAGCAGAGGTAGTGCGGCAAAATAAGCAATTATCTTCCCCTTCCATGTGGGAAATGAGGCATCTCTGAAGAAGGAAAGTGGGCAAAAAGTGCCTTCCTGAAGGTATAAATTCCATCATTTTGTACTTTTATTGGGACTTTCTGTGATATACCAGCAGCATAACTTTATCTCCAGCAGCTTGTTTAGGGTTTTCATCCTGGTCTAGTCTCTAGTCTCAAGTCTTTTGCAGCTTTCAACAATCTTTCTTTCAGGATTTCTCTAAATTGAGCTCCAAAAATCGCATTTACGTCTCACCGGGTTTTCTGGTGGAAATCAACATCCTCACAGTACGAGGTTTCAGTTCCAACAACTTCACGGACTGCAATAAATATAAGCTAACTGTGCCATTACAAACAATTTCTAAAAACTTTAACTTTTCCTTCCACTTCACAAATATTACGGACTAGCTTGATCACTTAAAATCCTAATAGAAAAAATTCAAGATTGAAATTTAATGTAACAAAATGTGAAAGAGTTCTTTATCTTGAGAAATCTTATCTTGCTATTCTCTCTCTCTCAAAAAAAAAATCCTCAATGTTAGCTTCAATTAAGGCTTCTCTCCTGTGACCCCGCTTAGTTTCACACTGATTACTTAATTAACTTTTTCCTTCTGTATCCACACTGGAAGTGGACAGCTGCCAAGTTCATATGCCATCTAAAACTGATTAATCTCTCACTGCTCTGAGGAAAATTGTTTTTACGATTTGGACTTTTGGCAATTCCTTTCTGACATTTAAATGTCCCCCAAGTGGTCAGAGCAGCACGTTTCTTTGAAGATAGTCGGATCGCCCAATGCCACAATCCGAAATCCTCAGTAAACACAAAGCCGCGCTACCCAACATCAAGCTTCACCACATCATGGAACAAAGATCATGGCGAATACTATTTAAGTAGAAGAGAAGAGACCAAAGTCGTTTTCATTTCCTGCCTCATGCCCAGATCCGTCTGCCATGTTACATGTCAGATCAGATAAGCAGTAAGCCTGCTCTGACATCTGCATTTGGGATAAGCCGATGTGCTGCTTCTCATGCATTGGTAGAAAATACCAAGCGACGAGGTGGGATTTCTGCTGGCGGTTTGCATGATATGAAACACTTATTGCGCACAGATGCATGCATTCAAATAAGAAGCAGCAGGAGTTTGGGAATTACATCTAAAAGAAAAAAAATATTTACACACCCTGAAACAAAAAGACAAAGGATTACCAAAATTATCCAAGAATAACAAGCGAAAGAATATTTTAGATAAGTGAGTTGCATTAATTTCTCTAAATTCACACATTTACTTAAAGTAAGACTATTTTGCTCTTTAAGAGTTTGGGTAAGCTCAGATACAGCAAGGATCTGTATCTTAAGGCAACACCTAAAATTTTACGTTTTCTTGTGTGACATCATGGGTGAAACTAAAGGAGATCAGTAAAGATAGCAGGAAGAGAATTGTGCAACATCGTAAGTGTGGGACCGTCTTTTGGTTGAGGATGGAGACGGACTCCATATCCAAGAGATGTTTTAGAGATGGCATCATGAGGAAAGAATGGAGAACATTTCGAGACATGAGCCAGGGAGTTGAAAACTGATCTTCCAAATGGACAACAAACTGAATCACAACACCAACCTAGACACAAAGTGGCTCGTACTCAACAAAGTCAATGTTTTTCAGAAATCCTGATCTCAGACGCAAAGAAAACAGAAATGAAAACGTGTCACTGAGCAAGGCATTTTATAAACCTGACCCAGTTCCATCAATTCTGCAAGGAGCAATGGGCCAAAATTTCAGCAAACTTCTGTGAAAAACTTGTAGAAGGAACCCCAAAGTGTTTGACCGAAGTCATACAGTTCAAAGTTAATGCTACCAAATCCTGGAGAAATGTAGAAATGAAATGAAACGTTCTCCAAAAAATGTGTCTTTCCTCATTATTCTGGCATTTAGAAAGTATAAATAATTTTGATGATCCAAACTGCCCTAAAACAGAAAACCAGTTTATATCTTTGTATTCAATGAATTCAAGTATCTGTTTTCTATTGTAGCCCACGCCTGGTCTCTCCATAACAAAACAAGTATGAATGTAAAAAAAAAATTGTTCCGACACAGTATTAATGCAAGATCATAAAATCCACGACAAGGACAATTAAATCCAGGTTCCCTTAATTGAAATGCTCTCCCCCAGCTCCCTGATTAATTTATCCTCTGAACGTGATCTAAATTGACCCATCCAGCCGCGAGGTATACGAGTAGCCTCACTACTGCAGCAGACTGATATGTCATTAGAGCCCCGCTGCGATTGTGGCCCCGATTTTTTTTTTCCTCATACGGCACTTTGAGTTACTATCAGGTGACTCCTGCCGCGCAAAGAATATGAAATTATCCCTCATCAGCTGTAAACAAGCATGCCACGGTGTCCCTCCTGCTTTCAGCAGACGCCTTGAAGAATTCAGCAGCATCAATTGATCCGACTTTGACAGTTCTCGTCTGAGTTCCCCGCTATTCTCTTTGTGCTAAACGATACTAGGTCATGTAGCGAGAGGCAGCTCCTCTGTCTCTGCTCCAAAGATCAAATGAGGTGCACATATCTTTTTTTTGTGCATTTTCAGGCAACGTTCTAGGTCGGGTGAAAGGCGTTTAAGCATCAGAATCGTCACTGCCCTTCGACTGTTTCACTTAACCTTTGTATAAGTGAAGTGTTTTTACAGCTTGTTTCCCTCTTACCAATCATACACAGCCTCTACAATGGTTCATCCCTCAAGAAGTACCCCTGTAACTTAAGAGGTGCCTGTCATATCCACGGTGCACATTATATCTGCCAGTGCAGCTCACAGTGCTCCGGGTCTGGCTTCTATAAAGACATTGGATAAGATTACAACTAAATCAGTCTTGTGGCTTTTCCCCAGGAAAACTTATGAAGTCCTAAAAGTCCTCCAGTTATGAGCGAGCCCAGCAGGGCTGCAGCCGAAGGTTGCCTAACCGAGCACAGAGTGAAACATAATCCAAGCGTCAGCGATCCTCCAAATAATAAGGCACTGACAGAGTGGAATGAGAGCATGATAACTCATATAAGCTTTTAAAATCCTACACAGGTACATGACCCTCGCTTTGTAAAGAAGTCATTTTCCATGATATATTCCTCACTAATTCATCTGGCACATGCTTTATTTTTCTGCTCTCCTTAACTCCGCGCTTCCCTCTGCTGCTTCTCCCTTTTTGGTGCAAACTGGAATTATTTGCACGGTTAGCCACATGCTTTTGGAATCCGAAGGTATCCTGTCTGGCTCGCCTTCATTCAATACAAGTCATGGATTAAATAAGAAAAAAAGACAGAATCCCTGGCACGCTTAATGAAATGAAGAAGCAGCAGCGCCACTGTTGCTTTATATGAAATCAATTTTGGGAGTAGCGGGGTTCCAATTGGCCGTTCGTGCAATCAATGACGCTCGACAGCCGATTTTCATTAACCTTCCGTGGCTGTCTGCGCCGACTCTGGAAAAGGAATAATGTTAGCAAAGAACATAAAACAAGACTGAAGTGAGGTGCAGATGTCTACATATTTAGTCTATACACCAAGGTCGTCCAGCAACGATACATCAAAGCACGGAACAGGGAGCCAAAAGTAACACTTATACTTCTCTTTGATCGGTATGTGATGGCTGTTTATTGGCATTGGAAGGAAGGTGAGTGTGGGGATCAAACCACCATGAGAGTTTGGGAGTCCCACTGAGGACTAGATGTGATTTTATTAAATCAACATGAAACGGCGTACTGCAGAAAGCAATCAGATTTCTGAACACGCTACATTTTATTTTGGTTTTTTGGGGGAGTTTACAGCTAAGACTTATTGACTCTACATAGCTCAGGTGGTTTTCTATTACAATTTGGGCTTGTCATATATAGTTGAGCGGTGCCAGAGTCTGAAAAATACTGCAGCATTAACGCCACACAAACACAACACAACAATGGAAGAAGTAGAACCCGGTCAGATTACTGCTAGGCAATCAGTGACCAACAATCTTTTGACATCACATTTTCAGTCCAGCGCTTGGAACCTTAGAGAAGTAAGTCATACACAAGGTGTTGGCATTATGTAAGCATTACTAGCAGGAAACCAGTATAACTGAGTCATAAGCTGCACCCAGTAGGCACTAGTGGAAAATGGCCAATACAGCAAACATTATACAACTGAAGTGCAAACCTCTACACTTTTGCACCAGGCCTTTGTTTAGTCTAGTGCTGTTTTATCAGTCAAACAACATAGATTATTAGTTGCTAGGTGTATCGGTTTTCTGATCAGCTGATATTCTTTGTGCCGTTATGATGACTTCATGCCTACCAATGGGTTCAGTAATCTAACGGATCAGGTTCTGGGTGCTTTTTAGCCTGAAAGAGTATTACAAAGACGGAGAAAAGATGGCTTGATTGGTGGATAGATCATGAAGTTCTGTCCTTGGACATGATTGCAGCTAAATACAGTTATTTTACACAATCCCACTTGGCAGATGGTGTTCACTCTCTCATATGACCATTTTTCAGTAAGATTTGCTCTTATGCCTCCAGAAAAAAGCAAGTCATCTCTGCTGCCTTAATCACTGAGGAAGAAGCGCCGTGGTACACATTTAAATTCGGACCTTTAACTCACATTGGATGCATTATGTTGAACTTGTTCGTTTATTTTCAATATAACAATTCCTTTTTCTACGTTGGAAGTTGCTCAGATCTTGCACTCAATTCACAGTTTGCCCTAGTCTCCGCCTAACACTGACCCACCACATCAATTGATCATCCTTTGTTCATTTGTTACAGTCCATTCAGATCCTGTGGAAACATCTACTTGCAGCACATAATGTACTGTCGGCACCAAGTGAAGGAATGCACCAAACAGACAGCAGGAAAAGAAAACTGAAAGAACAACATCAGATGTTTTTAAGTTATCAATAAGGATGCAGAGTGAGCACTCTCACATATCACTCCCTAGGAGTGAAAGCTATATTTTTTCAGTGGTAGGTTGTGGTTTGGCTAAAAAATTTATTCAATACAGTCATTTGGTGCCGTCCAAGTGGTTCATGTTCACTGAATTTGTGTAAATTTTGCTGAAATTTTAGGCTACTGCAGGAGAAGATAATGACTGCTGACAACTACGTTAGAGAATCCCCCTTTTCAAAACGATGCTGCGTTCAAAATATAAGAAATATATTTCTATTTATTACCTGATTGTTGTTCTGTGCTCGTTTTAAAAGTTACCATGACTCACTGACTTCAAGGCCAACAGGTAAAACGTATGGATTCCCATTATGATGCTGCACATTCACCTAAATTGAATTTAGTGTCATGTCATCCCAATCAGTAGTAAAAAAAAAAGACAAAAAAAAGCATTGGATATTATCTGGCATCAGGTTTCTAGGACATACTGGGAGCCTCTTGTCTTCTTTCCAGGAATACTCATCAGATCGTCTGGGGATATAACTCACTGTCCACTGTACACATGAAGCAATAACTGTTGTATCGCAGAGTACAGCTGGTAACAATCACTAGAGGTTGGGACTTAATGAAGCTTTGACATAAGAGCTCATACTCCGCTTCACTGCAGACAGACAATCCTACCTGGCCCAGACAGCGAAGCTGCCTTATCTGTTTGGGATTTACGATGAACAAGACATCATTTGTTACTGTCTGAAGAAAACGGCTCATGTTCAAAAGGTCAGATTTTAAAGCTGCTATATTTTGTAATTAATAGCATTCATATATCATTGTCAAATTACCTGCAGCCACTGGCTGTAGTGACAAACACATGAGATCAGGGCAGATTAGTGCTGGCTATTTGTCTGCATTACACACACAGTACTTTTTTTCGTTAATCTGCTTTGGATTGAAATGCTTTTGTTTAAATGTTTTTCCTAACACAATCCAGGCGAGAACAAAGAACCCACAAAGTTAGTGTGTAAATGAACTCAAGGCATCATTAGTTTGTTCTCTGCTGATTTGTTTCTTGGAGAAACCGTGTTCAGGCTGTTTCAAGAAGTTGGCAGCAACCAACAATCCTGCAGCAAGAGATCTGTTCTCAGAGTTAGGTCTAGCAATATGGCTCATGATTCGAGATGATGCATCATTCTGGGATCCTGAAAAATATTGCAGTAATATTATCGGAAAAGCTTAAGTACCTGGAGTTTTTTTTGTTTTTTTTTTGTTTTTACAAACATAGCTTTACAAGTTGGAAGGTGTTTGTAATAATCTAATCTCTGCCCAATAAACAGAGTCCAATCTTAACTAGTTCCTATATTTGGTTTGTTTTAATCTGACCATAATTGCTAAAAAAAAAAATACTACACTAAAAATACTTATTTTTGTGTTTTAATAAAAAGAATAAATGTTTCATTTATATCTTCTCCATCACCATTTCAGGTTCTACTGATCACTCAAACCAGTTAGATGTTCTGGATGTTTCTGCAGTGCCTTTTGTAATCCAATTTGACCAAACTGTTGACTATTCTTTCCTTTACTTCAAAATAAAAGCTTCAAACATATAGCTGTGAAAACATTGAACATCCTAAGACAGCCTGTTTTCCTAAACTATTTAAGATAACTGAAAAATCATTGTATAAGCTATAGTAATTTAGATGAGCAAAAGAACCACATACCAACAGTAAAGCATGGAGGTGAAAGTGTCATGATTTGGGAACGCTTTGGGAACATGACAATGTCCCAAAACAAAGCAAACCGACCAAGAACTAGAGGAGAACAGAGAAATAGAAAGTTCAGATCTCTATCTGTAGGGTGACTTGAAACTGGAAACTCCTCAAACATCTTTTCACCATTACAAAGATACAGAAATGTGATAAAATTAAAGCAAAGATGTACCTTTTTGACTCATCATTAAACGATTCAAAAGAATAAAAACAACTACCTGGAAGACCAGGTCCTGCAGAGAAAAACAAGTATAAAGAACCTGATAAAATTCAAGCCAGGCTGTTATTCTATTGTCTGATGTAAACTGATGAATCTCCAGCAAGAAAACGTAGGTGTGATCACTCAGCGACCTGATGGGTTTAGCCGGGCTTCAGGAAAGGCTCCAGAGTTGATGGAGATTAATTAGTCAAACTGGGGCAGACATCAGTCTTGTAACAGGTCCTGGCGCTGTCAGAGGGGATGGAGAGGGAGAGAGATGAAGAAGTGTTGCTGAGGCAGGAAACACTGCAGCCAGAGCAGGGAGGATTTCTTCCCATTCCTTCTGTTGCTGCTAAATTGTAGCTTTAATACTGTACAAACCGTTTGGAGGTGGTGGAGAAAAGGCCAGAGGAAGCAAGGAAAGGAGGGAGGGTCTGATGCTCATCCTTCACTCTTATCTCGACAGTGAGGGTTATCGGGTCAAGTGTACAACCTTCCTGGTGCCACGCTAATGACGGTTCCCCCTCCTTCCTCTGGGTTGGAAGGTCAAGTCTTCCACCTAAACCTGTTTTATCATCCATCAGCAGAACTCTGCAGCTCTGACAGTCATGAGTCCTAGAGGTGATTTTACTGCGCTGGCGACGAACCAACCGGCATTCTTTGGCTTTGTCTGAATCCCAACAAAAATACCGCGACAATCCGTAGACTAGAAATACCGAATCACTCTACTCCTTTCGTCCTCCATGAAGGAGCTCCGCTGAGGTAATTAGAGGTCCAGAGCCTTGCTTAAGGGCACACCATGCATAATTGCCATGGAAAGGTAAGCGCACGTTTAACTGAGGCTGCTGGTATTAGCAGGAACTGGAAGAAGCGATAAGACCGTTATCAGTAGGAGTCGTTATAAGAAACTCGATAAAGACGACAGGATGTTCCACTTTGATCTCACAGGTTGTGACGGTGTCTGCAATTGTGTTCGGCCTGGATGTGTGTCTACGCAACAAGTCTGGACGCAAAGGGTTGATCTTAATCTGTTTAAGTCAAGAGATGTGTGATTAAATCTCGATTACATCAAAGCTGGCGACATCAAACTGACCCTAAAGGGAACTCCTGTTCCTACTATCAATTATGTTTTGCACATTAACGCTAAGTGATGTTTAAACTGTTTGTTTTTTTTTCCCAGAGGTCACTTAAAATTGATTGTCAAATGAAGGCACTATGTGGATAATGTACAAGCCACTTGCTAAAGAGCTATGCCCTATTTGTCTTGAG
Source organism: Brachyrhaphis terrabensis (assembly GCA_903067065.1). Taxonomy (NCBI): domain Eukaryota; kingdom Metazoa; phylum Chordata; class Actinopteri; order Cyprinodontiformes; family Poeciliidae; genus Brachyrhaphis; species Brachyrhaphis terrabensis. The sequence continues at coordinate 3,950 of CAEGAG010005394.1, read as the reverse complement.
AAATATTTCAGATAATACACCTTGTTACGTAGAAAGAAGCTCGGATAGGTCAATCAGCATTAGTAAATGTTTGCAACTCAATGTTCTCCTGTTCTCAGGATCTACTACGACAAAATTGAGAATGTGCATCTTAGGTTATGGTATTATTCAGAAACTTTCCTCTAAATATTGTCAGAGCAATTCCATGTCATAATGAAATAAACCAAAAAAAAGGCATGCATGTTAATCGTTTCATTTGAAAGAAAATGGTTTTATCTACCAACCACTGGTGGCACCAGGGAAACTCCTCTGAATAAAAACATTAAATTCCTTTCAAAAATACTTAATTTATCCCAATTAAATGTTGTCATACGTCATATCACCCAAGTATCTTCAAAAAGTCATTGTGGATAGTAATGCTGCGGGCCAGGAGGGATCTCCAATAGTCTTGCAATGAATCTGAAGAGGCCTCTAACTGAATACCTGCATGACAGTTTCATAACATGATCCCAGCTCAGTGTTCAGGCAGCACAGATTATAATCCACAGTAGCATGTCCTGGATGACACCATCACTTGTTGACAAGCACTGCTAATCCAACACATTTGCTTTTGCTAATCCTCTTTAAATCTCTGTCTGGTCAAATGGTTAGAAAGTCGGGAGAGATGCAATATTTTATAAAGTCATTTTAACCAATCATCATGAAAAACTACGACTGAACAAAAACCATCAGATAATGGGAAATGATGATGAATCTATGGCCACCGAAAAGTGATAAAGTTAGAGAGAAAATCTGTAATTCTTGACTCCAGCATTAAACTGCTTGGTCCGCTTGGGGCTCAAGAGAAACATCTGAGTGAAGAAACACATTCAGCTGCATCATAATGTAGTGAGTGAAGAGAACTGGGAGGCAGAGCTCCACTAGGGTTGCAAGGTTTGTCTCGTTGAAAAGAAAAATCTACACTAGGAACAACAGCAGGCACATTCTCAAGTTATAAAGACAGTGATACCAACACCAAATCAATCTAGACAACAAACAAACCAAAAAGGCCCTCCGCCTCTCACTGACTGAATACTGGGATGGGCTCCAACCTTAGACAGTTGAGTCTTGGTACTTTGACATTTCTTTGATTCATTATGTATCCTGACAAAAGTAAAGATAGTGTCATGTCTTAATTAATTAAGAAAGCTGCACATCCTCCTCCTCTTAAGGTAATGATTAAACCTACTGCACATGTTGGAAAGCTGCAAAGTTCCCTCTTGCCAAGCGACGGCTGTATGAATCCGCCTGATGAAATGCTCTTATTCTTAGTGACTTGCACAGCTTAACGGACTCTTTTGGCTTCACTTTCCGGCGCAATATGAAAACCAGGGTTTTCTCAGAAGTATTTCTCGGCAGCGCAATGAACAGCAGAGGAGCTGAGAGTGACATCTGTTAAGCCTTAGAGCTGGAAGGCCAAAAATAAAGTTACTGGGTTGGGCCCCCTTTACTGCATTTACAGAAATCAGCTGGAGGACAAATGGTGAGATTCTAACCCGCTCGAATGCCATGAAAAACCGCTGCACACATATATACAACTGTACACACACTGTACGGCTGCAGTTTATTGTACAAACACGACTGCATGCACAAAATCAAGGCAGAGTGGCTCATTATATGGATGGATTAGGGCAGAAACATTCTGCAGTGCAAACATCAAGGCTTGATTTTTATCTTCGACTGGAAAGAGCTGACATAACCTCAAAGGAAAAACTGATTCTAGATCAGCTCTTTAGTCTCTTTATTCTCGTAATGCTTAATGGCAGCTTCATCTTTAACGGGAGACAAGATTGTTTGGGTCTCACCGCTTTTTGTCAGATTATCATTTTAAATTGTTATTTAGGAAAATTCTGCAGCGTCTTTGATACAGTAAAGTCGGCTTTGCTTGTCTCTCTCTTTCCATACAGCGCTCCCACTTCTTGGTTAATAAACTGCAACATCATCCTAATTTCAGCGACTGCCTGCTCATCAGTCCCTCAAAGCTGAACGGATGCACTTTAACTAAGCAGTGGGTAAAATTACAGAATGGTTTCTCCGGCGAAATGAAACGAAAACCTTTGTCTGGAGAAGAGCATCAGATAAACCCTCTGAAACTAGAACTTGGAGGAATCTCGGGCTGATTTAATTATGAAACAAACTTCAGATATCCGTGTCAGCCAAGTTCAAACAAACACAGATGAATCTTGGAAGAAATCAAAAGCTTTAGCTTTTAGGGAACAAAGAGCTTTCTACCTGACATGCCAACAGCTAACAGGATTTCCCCCTGTCTAAATGCTCCTTTCTCCAAAGCATTTATTGGACATTTGAACAGAAATCAGAGAAACTCTGTAACTCAACGATATCAGTTAAATCTGCAGCCATGGGATGCAGCTAAGAACTTTCTGATCTAATGATTAATCACCGTTACTTCAATGTCATAATTGGCTTTGTTTCCATTAGAATGTGCGCAAAACTTTATTGAGATTCCAATGATGTTGAAAAAACATAATGTTGTAATGGCTGTGGTTCCATTAAATAGAAAAAGCAATTACAATTACACATGAACAAGTTTCTTCACGCAAAAAAAAAAAACAAACATGCCGCGCCATCTTCATCCTACCACTTCCTGTCGTCTTCTTCAACTTTTCCACCAGTAGTAACAGCTGCATGTTGATCACATGACTTGTGTGATGTGAAAAAGTCCATTGTCCATTCAAAAAAAAAAAAAATCGCCACATCATAGTGTGAAAACCTTTTAATAAAAAATGTGAGGTTTTTTTTTCCCATTAAGCAAATTATTTTCAGAATTACAATTATATGGTCAATGAAAACACAGCTACTGAGTTTGTTAAATGCTTTTTTGTTAAATGAAGTGTATGGTGTTGATTATTATCATCACATTTACTTCTGAATACCACTGGGTACCAGAAAGACCCACAGTTTAATGGACAAACTGCAACACAAAAACCCCATTCACTTCACGCTGGTAAAACTCATCAATATTCAATCTTTTAAATCAATTCTTCTTCACATCTCTCTGCCGTGTTGTAGAACGCTCTGATTCATGCTCTTCATACCAGATTTATTAAGTCTCCGACTGCAATGAAAGAAAAATAAAATCAGAATTATAAATAAAAGGTAATGATGCTATTGTCATGCTCCCCTGCAATCCCGAGTGCCGCTCCTCACCTTTCTATTTGAATAATGATTTATAATCATATTAGTGCTCTCCGGAGCCCTGCTCTGGAAAAGTAAAAAGCTATTATCCAGTTGTCAGTTTCCAGCAGACGCAGAGGGAGATGGAGCGCTGATGCTGACACATGCACATACTGGAACTACACACACTCCTGCATGCACACACAATGCTCTGAATGTGCATATATGCACGTGCTGAGGTGTTTTTCTGCACGCCTAGTCAACAGTGCAAACACGCTCATAATCATCCAGAGAGAAACAAGCGCTGAGGACTTTTTACAGGCTCAGCAGGTGGAAAAAAACCCACTCTGTAGTTCAAGCCTGGGGGGACAGGGAGGTGGGAGGGGCTTACTGTGGAGAAACCATCTGTCAATCAAAGAGAAGGAAACTGAAGCTCAAACTCATGGCAAACCTAAAACTAAGGCTTAGTCTGATTTCAAGAAACTGCAGATTTCAAGAATCAAAGATGTGGTAAAGTATTCCAAAGTGAAAACTCATCCTTTTAAACAAATGAAAATGGCAAAAGTTGCAGATTCCTTACATGTTTTCAAAAAAAAAAATTCAAGTTACACTAACCCTAAAGCACTAATCATAAACATTAGTTCTGCTAACACTAAAGCACTTTACCAACCTGGTATTTAGCAGAAGCTAATGCTAAATTGCTAACTTCATTTCACATCTGCCAGTCCAAGTTGTTTTACCTGAAAGCTAAAAGCACATTCTGAGATTTGGGCATACATATATATATATATATATAT